>VBRH01000020.1:172356-183372 GCA_014578085.1 Cardamine resedifolia | reverse complement strand
TCTTTTTTTTTTTTTTTATCTCTTGACTATTGTAGGTGGGCGATTGTATATATTGCACAGATGAATCCTCTGATTGTCCCAATCCTAAGCGAAGTAGAGTAGAATCCTCTACTCGGAGAAGAACCACCTCAAACTAGAAAAAAAAAGTATGCGCAAAGTCTCGAGTAATCCAGTCCTTCTTCTGTATCTTCAATCTTTAAACTGTTTTTCTTGTTTGTAATTCTTATATTGGTGTGAACAAATCAAATCTTTTGGCCTCTTTACTGTTTTGAGATTTTCTTGTATTCACTTCTCATTCTTTCCCCCAAAACAAAAGCTGAATCTCCCTTTTGAGATTACTCCACACACTCCCAGAATGTATTTGTTGATTAAATAAGCTTTTTTGAAATAGTTACGCTTATCTTCATCTTCCACTGAGGGAGAAGTCTATCTTTATTGCGTTTCTGATTTGTTTTTCTGTTCTTGTGTAATTAATTATAGCTGCTGACGTGAAACGGCGTCGTTTATGTGACTTTAGCTTTTTGAGCGAAAGAGAAATGAAAGGGTCCACTCGATCTCTTTAGCTTTTCCTTCGTGAGAAACAAAATAACACTGAACTGTTGATATTTTCCTTCGTCGACACTAAAACCCTAAAAAAACCATCTTTTTGTCTTTTGTTTATCTCTCTGAAAGCAGAGGAAGTAAACAATGGCAACAATTCCGTTGGCGCAGCTTAACGAGCTAACCATTTCTTCCTCATCTTCTTCGTTTCTTGCGAAATCGATTTCTCACCCGTTGCACAGTAGCTGCGTTTGCCCAAGTACCAGAACCAGTAAATTCGGTGGCGGCTT
Source organism: Cardamine resedifolia (assembly GCA_014578085.1). Lineage (NCBI taxonomy): Eukaryota > Viridiplantae > Streptophyta > Magnoliopsida > Brassicales > Brassicaceae > Cardamine > Cardamine resedifolia. The sequence continues at coordinate 182,542 of VBRH01000020.1, read as the reverse complement.
CTCAAAACGAAGAAGCGATTCAACAAGGTCTAAGTCGTTGCGGTTGAGATGCTCCTTCTCTCCTATGGAGTCTGCGAGAATTAAGGTGGTTGGTGTCGGCGGTGGTGGTAACAATGCCGTCAATCGTATGATTTCCAGCGGATTACAGGTCACATTCTCAATCTCTTTCTCTCCTCGAAGAAGAAACAATGATATTTTCATGTTTTGCTTCGAATTTGATATAGAAATTCTCAACTTTGGGTTTAAATGATTTATTAATTTGGTTTCTCCTGTGTTTCCAGAGTGTTGATTTCTATGCGATAAACACGGACTCTCAAGCTCTGTTACAGTCTTCTGCTGAGAACCCACTTCAAATTGGAGAGCTTTTAACTCGTGGCCTTGGTTAGTAGTCTCTCTCTCAACAGAGAAAGAAGTTATTATTATTTGTAAAGATGTTGTGTGAGTTTTGGCAGTCAAAGGAACAAACTTGCGTCTCTGTTACTTGATCTAAACAGGTACTGGTGGAAACCCGCTTCTCGGAGAACAAGCTGCAGAAGAATCAAAAGATGCAATTGCTAATGCTCTTAAAGGATCAGACCTTGTTTTCATAACTGCTGGTATGGGTGGTGGAACAGGGTCTGGTGCTGCACCTGTGGTAGCTCAGATATCCAAGGAAGCTGGTTATTTGACTGTTGGTGTTGTTACCTATCCATTTAGCTTTGAAGGACGTAAAAGATCTTTGCAGGTAATGTGTTGACACCTTTTCTTGTTGAATTGGTTTAAGTCTTAAGTCTTGTTATACATCCATGCCTAATTTTGTTTTTGGTTTTTCTTTTCTCTAGGCATTGGAAGCTATTGAAAAGCTGCAAAAGAATGTTGATACCCTTATAGTGATTCCAAATGACCGTCTGCTAGATATTGCTGATGAACAGACCCCTCTTCAGGACGCTTTTCTTCTTGCAGATGATGTTTTACGCCAAGGAGTACAAGGAATCTCAGATATTATTACTGTGAGTCTGTGTATTGAATAAAGCTTAGCAAGTTGGTTAATGAATGCTCACTGATTGAGATCCCCAAAGAAAGATCCTGAGGAAACATTATCTATTGTTCTTTTTCAGATACCTGGACTGGTCAATGTAGATTTTGCGGATGTGAAGGCAGTTATGAAAGATTCTGGAACTGCAATGCTCGGGGTAGGTGTTTCTTCCAGCAAAAACCGAGCAGAAGAAGCAGCTGAACAGGCGACTTTGGCTCCATTGATCGGATCATCCATACAATCAGCTACTGGTGTCGTCTACAACATCACTGGTGGAAAAGACATAACTTTGCAGGAAGTCAATCGAGTATCTCAGGTGTGGTATTTTAACCCTGTTTACTCGGCTTTGCTTCAATTGGGGTATATACCATATTACAATGCACAGTCTTGTCATGTTTTCGGGGTTTTTGCAGGTTGTGACAAGTTTGGCAGACCCATCAGCCAACATCATATTTGGAGCTGTTGTGGATGATCGCTACACCGGAGAGATTCATGTAACGATAATCGCCACTGGCTTCTCACAGTCATTCCAGAAGACACTTCTGACGGATCCAAGAGCAGCTAAACTCCTTGACAAAATGGGATCATCAGGTCAACAAGAAAACAAAGGAATGTCTCTGCCTCACCAGAAGCAGTCTCCTGCAACTATCTCCACCAAATCGTCTTCTCCCCGTAGACTGTTCTTCTAGTATTTTTTTTTTGCCTTTTCGTGTTTTAAGCATCAAAAATGTAACGATCTTCAGGCACAAATATCAATTACTTTTGATTTTTTCTCCAAATTGTCTCGACATCAAACTAACATTTCAATCTCATATTATGCTAACCCAAGGAAAACCCCAAAAAGTCATTTGGTAAACTTGGAAGTCTGATAAGCCTATGAATGTATATTTTAGGCATAATACACGTGAGGGAAATAAAGAAACAGAGGCTGGGTCACGCAGACACGTGAGAATGAAGAATCAGCCGAGACTGAAAGAGTAAAGTAACAAAATAGCTTCAGGAGCTGGATAAGAGGAAGTCTCGATCCGAGTAAGCGAGTGAAGCAAGATGGGTCTATGGCGAGGTAAGTTTGTTAGAAATCTTATCCGTTGTAACTAACTTCTCAGATTGTTGTCATGATTGTTACTAGCCTCCATTTGTTTAGAGGATTATGTTGAATGATGTATGAAATCGTGATGGGCGATTAGAGATTGAGGTTTCATGATGTGTGATTAGCCTTCTCTCTGATACATTGTACTTCTTTTGGTTAATCAATAAAGGTGATCGGCGTTTGATTCTTAACAAAGTCGGCTTCAATGACTATAACATCCTTCACTAGAAACCCCTTTGATTTATCATATGGAGATCTTCAAAAGATATAAACTTGTGTTTGACTGTTTACTTCTGCAGTTACAGAAAAAATATACAACTGATGCTTATCCTCCAGGCAAGCCTTTCTTTTCTTACTTACTTTCAAAGATTTCTAACAAACCTCAGGAAACAGATGTCTTGTATTATCACCTGAAAAAACTCATTTATTGTGTATATATCACCTTATGATCTTCCGAGGACTTATGATCCCAAGACCTTGACAGCTACAACACAGTCTTCATCCTCAGGAGAAGATGAGGACATGGCCACGTTGGTGACAACTTTGGTTTGGCAATGGTGCAGAGTTACAAGAGGAGGCAGGGGAAGGTGTTTTGGTTGTGTATACGATGCATTAGGGTTTAGATCATCTTGAAGACGCATTATTCCGTCTTCCTTCAAAGTAGCTATCCAGCCATGGATACCATTGGATTATCCACCCAACTCCATAGCCTCCTTTTATAAAGTAGTGTAGAGCCACTCAACGCCATTGCAAATGACGAGTTTTCTGAGACCCCTTCCACAAGGATCAGCATCGATGATGGTACATGGAGGGATTTGTTGCATGGAAGATGAGACGCCATTAGAGAGAAGAGGAGAGGATCTTTACCAACAAAGAAAGAAACCTAATTGAAGAATTGGTGATCAAACCTACCATTAATTACCAAATGTCATTGCTTGTTATTATTAGCTCTAAAAATTAAACAAAAACATCTTCCGTGTATCAATCAAATTCAATGGGGTTTCGGAAGATCCATTTGGACACAAAAATTCTTTTTCTTTTTGTAAAAGTAGCATTACACATTACACACAAAAGAGAAAGAAACAAGAAGCGTTTAAGACACAAATATTATATTCAAATGGAACCTTTAAAAGGAATGAGTAGAGATTCTTCTGCATTTTACAACACCAATGATTTTGGCAAGTTCTTGCTCTGGCGAGTTCCAGTTTCTGTTTTCGCGGGTTTGCGTCTCACAGGAAATAATCAGGTGTAGGCTTCCTGGCTAGAGCTCCTCTCGATTCCTGCATCCAGAGTCGTATTATATCTGACAAATCAAACCGGAATTGAAACAGGAAGTTAGATAGGTCAGGTCAGGCTCTTACTTGTGGGGCCGCATCGAAGACTCGAAACTCCCTGTTTAGATTCTCATCGAGCTCTAGAATTGCCGCTACATTACCGCATCTGGATCACATTCATACAGTAACAAAAGTAACATAAACACTCAAGGCAAAGGAAATAAGGACCATATGTGTAAGGTTGTGAGTATTCTAATTACCTATAACAGTAATTAGGGGCAGACCAGACAGTGACTATCTGATTATTGAACATCCATTTGTAACCTTCCATAACTAGCTGATGAGCTCGGCATATATAATCAATGTTGTTTGAGTGATTAAAAGACGTGACAACACTGCCGCCAAAAAGGAAACCGGCACCACGGGGACTCAATCCCCAGCCATCCACAATATCTTCTGGATCAGACCATAAAAGATCACACATGGCACCATCATGTGGTACTTCTTGCTTTCGATCAATAGCCCTGATCTGCCAACAGAAATGGACTAGTCAGTTATAATATCCTTATTGGCTTATAGCTAAAAACCTTGTGATTATATCAGCACTTTCTCAACCTGGTCTAGAGTCATAATAGCTGGAGAGAGACCTCCATGAACACAAAATATCTTGTTCTGGACAAGAGCTGAAAGACTTGGACATATAAAAAGATAGGAAGTTTCTGTTACATTAATCGAAATAATAACTACTCTGGAACTCCAAAACGGAAGCCGAAAAGAGGTGTGTATACCTCAAGTAGTCAAAGATATCTGTACAGTATCGCCAGACATTTACGGAGCCATATTTACGCAGGCACTCGTCATAAAATCCATATACCTACTAAAAGAAGACACTTAAATTGTCTGAAAACATATATACATACGCATCAAACTAAACTCACCTGCGTAATTTGTCGGCTCTCATGGTTCCCTCTAATAAGAGTTATACGGTCTGGATATCTAACCTGAGAATATAAAAAGTAACCAACTTGAGGAATTCTAGAACCCATTTGCAGAGAAGACTATCCAAATAAAATTCACATTTTTTGAGCAAACCAAAATAAAACACAGTTGGGGTATTCATTTACCTTGAGAGCAAGAAGAAGTAGAAATGTCTCAACTGAATAAAAACCTCGGTCGACAAAATCTCCAAGAAACAAATAATTTGTCTTAGGGCAATCACCCCCGACTTTGAAAAGCTCTTTCAAGTCGTAGAATTGCCCATGGATGTCGCCACATATCTAATCCATGAAAACAAAACCAAAAATCTAGGGATAAGTCCACTAGCAATATTTTCAATTGATAGAACAAAAATGCTATCAACTCTTTTTAAAACATACTCCCATGGAATCTTCAGACTTGTAAAGATAGGCAACAGAGAATATTTCATCCACTGTATCCCTCAAAGGCTCAAAAACCAATATCTACTAAACCATCCACAAACCCCTGATTTAAAACAATAACATTTCTAAATTCCGAATCCAAACTAACTACAACTGTTCTTCTGAGTCGCATTTATACCCAATTTCAATTTCTTCGGATTCCTCAACTTCACAAGCTTCGAATTTCATGGGTTCTCTCCAAAACTCAATCTTCAAACATAAGTAGAGATAAATTCTGAAACTTTTGAATGGAGAAAACTTACAGTGACAGGAGCATCGACTCTTTGAACATTACTCTCTTCAACGAGAATTTCCATAGCTTTAAGACAAAGAGCCTTCACTTCTGATTCTTTCAAAGGTTCGCAGCGTTTAAGCTGCTCTATCTGCTGGTCTAGGTCTGACATTTTATCTGTCCCTTTCTCTTCTTCCTCTGCCTCTTTCTTCACAGAAAACTCAATAAAAAAAAAAACCTTAATTTCGATTAATCAGACGAAAATTCACAAAACCCCTCGTCAAATTATGGATAAAAATAAGAGAAGCAGAAGCAAAAAAATCGTGTTCTTCTTCCCCAGGAGAGGCTTTGCTCCTCTCCGAAGGGGTGTTTTCTTCCCCAACTCTCTTTTCTTTCTTTTTCACTCTCTCTCTCTCTCTGTCTCTGTCCTTCGCTCTGTTTTAACTTTTTCTTTTGAATCCGGTCCCTCTCTTTTTCATTATATTCCAAATTCGCCGCGAGTGTTTTCAGATTACATTTTCAGCTCAAATTTCTTAATTTGGGCCAGATTCCTTTAAATTCGACTATTAGCCCATGCAAACAAAAGTAACTATGTAGGCTCAATTAATTGGGCACGTGCATAAGGCCCGTCGCAGAATTAGACTCAGCCTTCTGAGATATCCACACGCGCAATTCCCACGTGCCAAGGATGTGTGGACTAATAATTGCCAAAAATCCGTAAGCGACTAAGGCAGATTAATTCAGAAATGAAGTAGGTTGATTAGGCTATAAATTAAAGTACTGTGTAAAATGTTAGTTTTGTGAGAGATAAATTTAGATTTTTTCTTAAGTTGTTAATTTTTATATTCTTACATGTATTAAAAACTAGAAAAGAAATTATGATAAAATATTTATGTGCCAGAAATCTCGATCCTTCTTATTTAGTATGTTTACCGTAATATTCAAGTGGTATATAATTTGCATATTTGTGGATTAGTTGGGTTAGTTTAGATTATCCACAGAAAATAAAGATATATATGATCAAAAAGTATAACATTTAAAGATATAAACAAGGTCGGTCCATCGAAAAATGATGGTCCGAATTAAAAAAATGTGTGGTCCTCTCTAGTATTATTTCGAATTTCAAACAATATTAGTTTTAAAATTGTATAAATTTATATTTAAATTTTTTTAATACAATAATTATTTAGTTAAAACCAATTTTTTTGGTTTTTGAGATATATCAATTATCATAAAATTTAATTTTGGTGATCCTAAAAATTATAAAATATTTTGATGGTCCTCATTTAATCTGTATGTCCTCCGAATCGGACTGGATATAAAAGGAAGCAAACTACATTAATGATATGTTAACAACAGTGTGTAACATTTTATTAGAGAAGTGAAAAATGGTAGTAAAAATTGAGAAAGTTTTAAACTTTTAAGTAATTGGAGAAAGAAAGTAAATATAGGTCAAAGTCAAAGGAAATAAAGCAAAAGAGTAAAGGGAATGTTGAGAATCGAAGAAAAGACTCTTGACTTTTTTGACCTAAAAACACTTTCTATTTTATTTTTAAATGCCTAAAACTTGGAAAAGCCAAATTTTCTGAAAGTTTGGTAAGCATTTAATTTTCAGTTAAGCGTAAAAAATAAAAGTAAGTCGTATTGCGCAAGAAGCTAAGCCATACGGAATATGTGGTCGATGTCTTCGGTTAAGAAACATTTTTTTTTGGGTTAAATTGCGAGGAAATCAAATATATCAACGTTTACCAAAAAAATATCAATTTTAACGAAACAATTGAACCATATGGTTTTAACCAGACCCTAACAGTAGATGCTGCTAAAGAAACCTGAAAACAAGACTAAATCCACATATAATCCTTTGTTAGCCCTTCTGAGCTGTGACGATGGTAATTGGAAGTCTCATGGAAGACCAAAACTTTATTTATATAGTGCAAAGAAATTAATTGAATATAAACTCGATTGGTACGTCAATCTTATATCTTCCCTAACTAAACCGTTAATCGCTTTGTTGTCTTCTAATTAATGAGCAACAATCCATTACAAATATTTTAAATTGTCCAATAGTCACAAGCTGACACAGACTATTATATACTCTGGTGCTCTTTTAGCATTTGAAACTTTTTTTTTAAGAGCATTTGATTCATTTTTTTATTTTCATTACTAATCATCAAAAATTGATGTCAAATATCATAGTATTTGAACTATAGAAAATATTAAGTTTTAAACCCACGCGTTTTAATATATTTTTGAAAAAATCATATATGATATATTATATTTATCAAAATATTATATTTCTATATAAGAGATGATAAAATTATATCTAGTATTTGAAAAATAATTGTTGTGACTTTAAGACCTAAATTATCAAATTATTATTAACTCTAATAATTCAATAAAATTACATAGTTTGAAAAACTATAATAATGTAAATATAGAAAACAAGTTGATTGTAAATAGCCAATCAGTACATTTTCGTATATTTGTAATTTTTTAAAATTTGTTATAAATTTATTATAAATTTTTAATATGTAAGTTTTAAAAGAATAATTCATATATATATAGTAAAATAATTCATGCAATATTTTATTTTCTTCTTATTTTCTCTTTTATAAAAAACAAATTTGTCATCCTTTGAGTTTACTTTCATTTTTATTTTCTTTTTAAATTCTAAATTTATTTACATCTAATTTTATTTTTAATAATTTTATTTAACTTTTCTTTATTTTTTCAACTTAATTCTATTTACATATGCGAGATTTTGTTTTCATTAATGTTGTTAGCTTGGTTCTACATTTTTATAAATACAATAATTTTTATTTTCTCCATTTTTTATAATTTTTATTGTTTTGAAACTTTTCTATTTTTCAACTACGAATAGACATATACATAATATTTTTTATTATTTCTTTTGTCAGTGATGGTCTTTTTCTTAATCATAAATTATTTCTTTATTATTTGCATCTCTCACTTCTTATTTGTAAATGCCTATTCCGATAATTTTCCGTTTATAATTATTTTTATTTTTATTTGTTTTAAAATAATTTTCATCTACTTTTTCTTTTCCATTTTTTCAATATGAATATACATGTACATAAGATATGTTTGTTTCTTTTGCTTGTGATAATATTTTCTTAAGTTATCACTAATTCATCTAAAATTTTTGTATTTTGATTTTTTCCAAATTGATTAAATACATTATTTTTTCTCAAATTTTGATTATCATATGAAACGTTTTAACAAATACAACAATTTTAAAAATTTTAATTTATTGCATCGACGCTTTTATATTTTGAAATAAAAATCACAATTGTACGCTAAAAAAGATTTCATGTATACAGTTTTTACAAAATTGAATATCCTAAAACAAAATAATATCCTAATAATGTTGATGGTTTATGTTTATTGTATACAAATTAAGTTGATTTTTCTATTAATTTAGCTGCTACATGCACTCAATTTATTGTTTGAGATGGTCATGACATTGACATTTTCTTACCGGTATGCAAACTCTTAAAAACTATAGAATATTTTTATATACGTTAATTTTTTTTTTTTAATTTCTATTTTTTGTTTTTCTATTTTCAACTACAAACTGACATGTACATAATATATTTTGTTATTTTTGTTGTCGGTGTTGATGTTTTACAAATAGACTTTAGTCTTCTTTTGTTGGTATGCAAACTCTTTTATGACTTTTCATTACCCTTACTATTCTCACCAACTTAGGAAAAATGGCTCAATGGTTCAAAAAATATAACGAATAGTTCATTTTCTTTTACACACTTTAACATATAAATACATGAGTTCAGCGAGTGAGCAACATCATTCATGAAAATTTACTGGTATCATCTGTTTTAACCATTTATTTATTAATTTTTTATGGCTCCAAGATAGTAAAAAAAAAATTAGTTGAATCTAAACGTGATAACACTTGATATTCTTGGGTTTTTTCTTCTAAATTATCTAATATGTTCATTTCAATAGCCTTTTTGCTTCACGAAACATCTAAATCTCATAAAAACAAAAAAACAAAAGAATCTTTAGAATTTATTACACTTGCAAAAATTATGTAAAATTACCTAGCAAAAATATTTTATAAAATTATTGAAACCATAATACATGATTCACCTTAAAAATTTATGGGCGCCTTCTTCCTTTCTAGGACATGAAGTTTTCTAATATTTTGTAATCTTGATAAGATTTTGAATCTTAATATATTAAGTTATTGATTTTCTAATTTTCTGGGGCATGGTCAAAATAAAATTGACATTCTTTTGACATAATTAGTTATTAAAACGTCTTTGAATGTGTTTTTTTATTTTTATTTTTGTTCATAGAGGTTTATCTCCTTCTTATACCTCATCCTTTTCTAAGATTTTCTTTATGATTTATTATTCTCCATTCATCTCTTTCATCTATATACTATATATAAAATTAAATAGAGATTAATAACTATTATGCGACCAATTATCTTTATTTAAAAGGTCAAGTATTTAATTTTTCCTTTTTAATATTTTAATATTAAATAATTTCTTAATTAACTATCAGAAATATATGAAATTATGAAAAAAACAAAAGATATTTTTAATTATTCATTAGTAAGAAATTAATGCATAATTATGTTATATACTAAATTAATTAGTTTGAGTAATTTCTATTATTTTTTGTTTAATACGAAATTAAGACATAATTTTCTTATAAACTAAATTTATTATTTTGTTGTCTATCTTGGAGATGATTTTCTTTTTAATTTTTTGACATATATTAATTTTTTTTTTTTAGTTTTTGGTAAGTTCTCGTGAGAATTTATGTTAAACATTGATGTGTACTAATAACATGACGTTTCTAAAATTTTATGTGGACGTCTTTATAACAGTATAACTTTAACTTTTAAATAGTATAGATGTCGATATGACTTTATATGGTACTAAATATTTATATGATTCATTTTCTTGATAATTAATTAACAAATATTGCCGAAATAGTTAATAAATTGCATAGACATGTCGGTTCCGCTTAGTTGAATTCGAAAGTTATAAAACATGCATATGCAATTAAATTAAAGATTAAATTAATATAAGAGCACATATTATGGCCTAGTGTTACGTGAAATAGCGAGGATCACGGTAACTGTATATGCAAAAAAAAAAAAAA
>VBRH01000020.1:143158-156374 GCA_014578085.1 Cardamine resedifolia | reverse complement strand
AGAAAACAAGAAGAGTTTGAAAAAAAAAAAAAAAGTTATGTGGCTGGGGAAAAAAGTCATAGTCAATGTTAGTTGGCAAATTCAATATGAAATCGACATAAATACTTATATATATATACATATATATATATATATCAATAAAACACAGAATATAAATTCAAAAAGTGACAAAAATTTACAAAATGAAAAGCTATGTTTTTGGAAATAATTTATTGCACCTATTAAATCTTACAAATAACCATCACATATTGTAAAACTTCTCTTGTTATGACAAAATAATCATGATTCAAAAAGAAAATGCTCATACAAAAACAGAACATGCAATCATACATACATTATCTATGCTATTCAACGAGTGATGTATTGAATCTCAGCTCGTTCTTTCAACCATTCAAGCACTTTTGCTCCTTCTAAAATCTCTTGTACCTAACCACCAATTCAATAAGAACCTTTCTCTTTCAGTTATCTTATATAGCTCAAGAACATGATAAGACATAGATTCACAAGAGAACTAACCTGGTCTTTCACACGCTCCTCGTCGTATTCTTGTTTATGTTTCTTGAATTCTGTGATTGAGTTCTCGACTTCTTTAACTAGTTCATCTGTTGAGAACTGCATTCAAGGATTTGACAATGTTTTGTTACTAATTGTTGTTTTGTTTCTTTCACTGAGACAAGAGTATTAAAGCATATAAAATACCTCTAAGTTTTCACGCTTGAAGATGTCTCCAACAGCCAAATTCTGTTTGATTATGTTGGTTATGCTCTCTCTTTGAGTTTCTAGAAACTCATTTACTGCTTTTTGACTTGAAAGAGAAGCCAATTGTTCTTCGGTGAGCTTCATGTTTCCCTGCAGCTCCATGTCATTGAACATTAAAAATCTGAGTGACAGTAAAAGAGAATTAGAAATAGAGATCAACAACAGTCGTCAAAGACGCTTGCCTGAATCTCTAGAAGCCTAGCTCCATAAAACTGTCTTCCTTGTTCCTCAAATAAAGATTGAGGAATCTCTACTTCAACCATCTAAAAGAAAAAAAATAACCAAATGATGTTTACGATAACACAGATTAACAATATTACTGCTTCAAATGCTCTATGGAATTAGATGATGACCTTTCGAATCTGCTCAAGGATGGCGTTGTCTGTCGCTTGCTCCTTGGCTTCCTGCTCCATCTCTTGGCATCTTTTAATTAGAGTTTCTTCAACCTGTTTACTTGTTTCATTAGAGAATTACAGTGAGAGAAGACAATATTTTTGTAAAGCTTGTTGAAAAAAAAATCATGTTCATTACCTCCTTTAAAGTGGTGCATCCAGGGAGTAATTTATCAGCAAGTGAATCATCTAATGTTGGTAAATCTCTGTAGAAAAGTTCCTTGCAGTCAACCTGAAGAAGACAGACATGATTAGCTTACCCAAGTATGATCTCTTTGTAATCATTTTTTTCTTCATGTCTGGTATATGCAGCGGAACTCACAGTGAACTGAGCACGTTGGCCGCGGAGATTTTCTTGTTTCCATGATTCAGGAAACACAAGAGAGAATGACTTTGATTCGCCTGCTCGAATTTCTATGATTGAATCAAGGAACCCAGGAAGTAATCTATTCCCTTCTTCTGTGTCAAAATGAAAACCTGTACACATAACCGCACATCTCAGCATTCATTTGCAAACCAGAACGATGATTTCAATGGAGTAACAGATACGGCTCTGTTGAAATATAATAGCTCTTAAACCTTTGCTTTCAGCATCTGGGATCGCTTGACCCGTTGACCCGTCTTCATCTATAGTTGTAGCAGATATATCAATGACTGCAAGATCTCCCACCTACGCGGTTATAGAATATAATGAAAGAGCTTTTCTAGCAACTATGCTACAGTGGCGGATCTTAACTGGATTGACATAAAAGGTCGGTCCTTTTTAACTCAGTATTTAGCAACCTTCAATGATTTCAAATGAACCACGAAAGTAAACCATGCTAGTCGCAGAACAACATGCAAGGACATGGAAAGTTATGCATTCAGTTACCTGTAGCCCTCGGTCAGTTACAATCTTCAATGCACCAAGGGACTTGTATTTCTGTCTTAGTTGCCTTTCACAAGCCTTTTTAGCATCTATCTCATCGCCTAATTCTACAATGATCTTCATATTTTTATACCCATTCTCAGGATTCCATTTTAGTTCAGGCACAACATCAACAACCACCTCATAACTGAGGAACAAGAGAAAATCAGACAAGCATGTAAAGTTAGTTAGCAAGCAGCAATCCTGAGCTATTGATCAGATTTTTGCATATGTGAAGATTAAACAAAAAACCTTAGAGTCTTGAGCGTAGAATAAGCCTTCTCCATCTCTGGAAAGCTGCTAACTATCTGTATCGAGTCTTTTAAAGCCCTTCCAGTCACCTACATAGCCAAATTCACATATGAAAAATGTTCCAAGACAGCAAAGACCGAGTTTAGATACATCACAAGACTTGTTCTCAAAAATCATCATCTTAAACCATTGAAGATTGAAAACTTAATCAAACTAATATAAACATATGAAAATTTACCGATTCCATGGCGTGCGGAAGTGTTCTCTTCAAGATAGATTCAACAGTTGCTCTCAAAACATATTGCCTTCCAACGAAACCAACAATAATATTCTCTGGAACTCTCGATTTAGGACGGAATCCAGGTACCTAACTTAAACAAACAAAAAATCAAGTAAATACAATAAACAACAAGGATATTACATCAAACCAAGTAAATTACATTCAACATCAAACATTACATGGATCAAGTCTCGACATTTTCGTCTTGAAGTAACATGGAAATGGCTTTACCTTTGAGAGTTTCATGAACTCGGTTAGGACTCGTTGGTAACAATCTTCACAGACAATTGCTGGAACTTCCACACTCAATTTCACCTAAATTAAACAAATAACATCAAATTAAAAGTCATTACAAAACTCAGACCAGACTCAATGCCAACACATATTCCAACAAATAAACAAAAGACTGAAATCTCTTACACTTGAATTCGCCTGTACAGTCTCGGCGACCTTAAGATCAGCGGGAAGCCGGTCTTCCTTTACGTCGGCTTCAACCGCCTGAGAAGCTGCGAATAGCCTGAAATCACCACCGTGATACATAGAATCTCCAAGAAATCCAGTTTTTCTGGAGACACAAGAAAGCTCCAAGGAGCTAATTGGTTTCTTCAGCCTCCCGCCAAACTGTATTAAACTATCTGATTGGAAGATTCGGGAGCTAACACGGCGTGTAATGGAAGGAAGAAATGGATTAATCGCCTTCGCCGTCGTCGTGCTGATAACGCAGAGCTCCATTTTCGCTCTTTCTTCTTGCTATCTCTATACTGAGAGCTTAGGAAGCGCCACTTCTTTGCTACTTCTTTTAGATAAAGCAATGTACTTTACGAATATCTTCTCAAAAACGCTGCGTTTTCAATTAATAAGCAATTATCTCCTTTCCAGATGTCTATCTCCTTAAAACGCTGCGTTTTCTATCTGATAGATGATGAGTAGATAGATAATAATAAAGCAACTATTTTACCGGCCACTGAGAGAGAAGAGAGAGAGATTGATGGAAGGTGTAGGGTCGAGATTGAGCCGGACGTCATCGAGATACAGTGGTCCAGCTGCGACGGCGGTTTTCAGTGGCCGTGTAAGGAAGTGGAAGAAGAAGTGGGTACGTGTCTCAACCTCATCCGTCGGAGTTTTCCGAGCATCTAAATCCAACGGTCGCAACAACAGCAATAACAGTAACTCACCTCACCATCTGCTTCTACACAAGTGGACCCCACTTTCCTCGGCGACGGTTACTACCTCCGACGCTAAAGGTTCCGGTGAAACAGAGGAGCCACCTAAGCGAAGATTCAGATACGCTCCTGTAAGTTATTCCCCCAAATTTGGAAATTCATTAAATTAGGGTTTTTTGGGGGGTTAGTAGAAGTGATTGATGGGTTTTGATTTGTGTAGATTGCGATGCTCGAGCATAGAGAGAAAGTGGTTTCTAAGGATACTGAAATTGAAGAGACTGACGAATTCGACACTGAATCGCCATTACCTAAACCTGTTGAGTTGGACATGAACATGACAGACTCAGACCAAACTAAGGTAAAACTTCATTCAAACTCAGCAGTCTAATTGAAAGATGCTGACTTTTGTTCATTTTTTCATGTTTATTCTTACTCTGCAGGAAGCAAAAACTGGTAATTTGAATCTGGGGCTGTGTCTGAATTCTGAAGGGACTGAAGAATGAAGAGGGTCATCTTGGATTAGGATGAAGCAACAACAATAAAAGTGTCTGCATTTCGTATTGTTGTAGCTATGATGATGTCTCATAATGTAACTTATTCTAGGAGTTTATTTGCACTTTGATCTCTTCTAGATCTGTATGTAAGTAAGTGTGTGTGTTAGTTAGAAGAAGCTATATATAAGTAAGATTTGAAGCCTTTTTTACCAAGTATAACATTCGTATGGATTTGATTTCCAACTTTATATCATGAAAATTTGTGGAAAGTTACACATAACCAGGGCTTCCCTGGAAGTGCAGCAATGTCCTGCTACTTTATGGGATCTTGTTCTTCCAATGAATATGCAAAGATGGGCGAGAGAGAGGGAGAGAGAACTATAAACTATAAAGGAAAAAAAACTCAGGAAGATGTTAAAACAAATCTCAAACTCTCGTTGTTTGTGTTTCTCAAGCTTCAGACTCTTTCTCCACTGCGCAAGTAACACCAACCTCAGCTGGTCTTATAACTCTATCATACAACGTGTATCCAGACTGCAAATATCGAAACAAACCGTTACCAAAATACATGATATTGTGTGGATTTGCAAAAGCTATATATGCTTCGTGGTATCAAAGCAAGAAAGAGAGCAATCCTTTTATACTTTAGTACCTTTAGGACATGAGCAATTGTGCCTTCTGGTTTGGAAGCATCTGGGACTTGGAAGACTGCGTTATGTCTGTTTGGATCAAATGGTTCATTTAAAGGATCTTCTTTCACCAAACCAGATTTCTTAAATACCTGCAGTTTATAAATTACCTTCTCAAAACCAGTCTCATATAATCTTTATCTACCTCAATAAACAAATGTTATCAATGTTTTTACCTCTGCTAATTGTTTCTCAGTCATATCCACTCCTTCTAAAAGGGTTTTTAACAGTGGAGCAGCACCAGCCGAGTCTTTTGAAGTGTCAATTTTCGAAAAACTCTCTTTGACAACTGAAGAAGCTCTTCCAAGATTATCTGCCACATCCAAAAGGCTCATTGCAAAGTTCTGCATCACAAAAAATAGATTCAGCACAGGATTATATGATACAAACAAAGTCAATTCAAAGGATTTGGCGGAAAAGTAAACCTGTATGGCAAACTTTTTGGCGTTTTCAGCATTACGTTTTGTCCTCTCCATTAGATTCTGCATCTCTGCATACGAGCGAAGAAATTTATCTTTCATTTCCTTTATGTCTTCCTGCTGAACTTTCAAAAGATCTTCCTTCTCTCCCACAAGCTTCACCAAATCGTCCCTTGAAAAATCCTCAAAATCGCAATCAGAATCTGGAAATCAGAAAACGCAATTGGTTTAGTAACCTATCAAATGTCTGTGTGCAGAATTAGACACAGTATCTCTCTATATTATAAGTCAATATATGATCCTTCTGCCTCACCTGTAGCTTTCACCGTCTCCTCAGAAGCTTCGCCGGTCTTCGGCACCTCGGTGTTATGCTCTTTCTCCTTCGATTCAGCTGAGGAAGACGAAAAAAAGCCGAACCTTTGAAGAACATTCAAATCTAGAGTTGCATGGTTTAGGAACGACACTGGAGCTGCAACAAGCTGCCATTAAAAAGGAGCCAAATTAAGTAAAATTGACTATTCAAAATCATAGAATGAGTAGCTACACCCAATAGGAAAATTCCTATTCAAAATTCACATCCAAATAAGCTCAAGACAAACTCATAAAAGAGCAATCAAAACATTCAAATTCAGACATATACACATAAAATCGTAACACTGTAATATAGAAGAGCAGACCAATATAATCAGAATCTAAAAAATGATTTTTTATCAAAGACGAGGGATTACCAAACGAAAGATATGGAGTTGAGATTCGTTTGAAGAAACCCCTTAAACCCTAGCAAAACCCAACAAGGAAATTCAGAACGCATTACAACAAAAATCCTAACCTTGTTGGGAGTTCCGTGAACGAGGGAGTGAAATCGGCTAGAAACAATCGGAATCTGATTCCTCTTCGGAATAGCGACGGAGGAGAGAGACGAGCGTAAGCCCGAGCTGCGAGAAACTCTTGATAAAACCTTAGACACCAACATCACGCAAATGAATCGAAGAAGAAGAGCAAAATCGAAACTTTTTATTCAGAGAAAAATGGTTTGATTTTATTCAGAGAATCGCCGATGGAAGGAGAAAAGAGGCAAAAACGTTCTTCTTGGAGAGGAAGCAAATTCTTTGGGGGATGTATCAATTGGCGAAAATACCCTTACCTATTAGTATGTGTTATCCAAAGGCAAAATGATTACAGTATTTTATCGAACATGAAACTAGCATTTTATTGGTTTAACTTTGAAACTATTTTGAGAAAATTGGATAGTTTGTTAGTTTTTAAGTTTTTATTTGTATTTGGGAACTTTGAGAATATTGAAATCTACAAGAAAAAATTACACAAATTCCCAAATTATTTCACAGGCAGGGACGGTTCTAGGGGAGAGCAAGTGAAACATTTTCACATTGCCCAAAAAAATTTGAGTCATTTTTAAGGTTTAAATTAAAAAAATTAGAACCTAAATTTAAAAAAAAAGAAAGAAATTAGTATCGAAAAAGACCAAATTTTTTTGATTGGCACAGGATTTTCAAATTTATTGGACCGTCCTGTCCTGCACACAGGGAGAGCAAAACAAGCGATTCGGGAAGAGTGGCTCAGAGACTAATAATGCGGTACCAATTTTACGAAAACGACATTCTCAAAGAAAAGCCCTAAACCTAATCCAAAATTAAAGACTTAATTAAATATAATAATAATAATAATAATAATAATAAATAAATAAATAAATTTCAAAACATATCATATAATTATAAAACCAATAAGATTTTCCAAGTAACAAATTAAATAAAAATACATATAGTTATTAAAATCTTAAAATCCTAAAACTACAAAAAAAAAAAAATCTTAAATTAAAAAACACATGAATCTTTTGTCTATGTATCAGATTCTTTGATTTCAATAAGAACAAGATATTAGCATATGCACTTGAGGAGAATTAGAGAAACGACAGTTCTTTGACCCTAATGGTGTCTCCAGACCGGGCTGCAGGACCTGGTGAGAAAGATGCTTCTAACAGAACAGAAGAATGTTAATTTTTTGGTTTACCTATAAACCTTAACTCGGCAGACAAAGTAACCAAATTCATCAAGAAACAAGGGTTTAAATAGTTTCTTGAGCTTTTATGTTTTATACAATAATTGTTAGCTTGTATTCATCTCTAAGCTCCACTTTGAGTTTCATGCATACTAACATACTGTTAACGAAAGCAAAATATTTATAGACAAACCGATTAACATATATGCAGGTATTATCCTTAGGTATTTTATAACAACTTTTCACATATGCCTAACTTGTTTACTTTCATAGCGACACTTGAAAACCTTAACAGAAATTTACTAGTTTCATAGGTGAAGCCGGTAAAACCAAACCTTTGATTTTAAAGGTCATATTTCCAAAAGTAACTAACACAGATAAAAATAGCACCATGAAAGAAACCAAAAAAAAAAAAGAGTTCAGACAAGCCCTATCGCGGGTAATCAAAGACGGGATCACATAGTGCGGATCATTCTCTACTCAAAGGTGTCATCATCGTCATCAGGGAGTGGCTGACTTGCGGCCGCTACCAGCTCCGCCTCATGCCTACAAATATATACAGTCTTTAATTGAAGAAAAACACCAACATCTAAACTTAGCAACGAAATAGCTGAGAGAGCTTACTGCTGCTGAGCAGCCATGTCAATCTGGACTTCCGGAGGAGCAAGGGCAGGTGATTCCACAAAGTGAAGGTTAGCGTCTCTGAGACAAGCAACCAACTTTCTCAACTTTTCTTCATCTTTTTTTCTATTGATATGACAATGAAAGTTTGAAATTGAATTGTAGCTTACCCGGCGAGCTTTCTAGCAAGGTACAAGAACGGCTTCTCGAAATTGTAGTTACTCTTAGCAGATATCTCGTAATACTGGAGATTCTTCTTCCTGTGGAATGTTACTTGCTTGGCCTTCACTTGCCTATTCTTCACATCAACTTTGTTCCCACATAGCACAA
The DNA here is from genome assembly GCA_014578085.1 of Cardamine resedifolia. Lineage (NCBI taxonomy): Eukaryota > Viridiplantae > Streptophyta > Magnoliopsida > Brassicales > Brassicaceae > Cardamine > Cardamine resedifolia. Next base: position 148,052 of record VBRH01000020.1, on the reverse strand, counting down.
TTGGGATGTTTTCACAGACCCTGCACCATGAAATTTTCGTTTAGCAATTTTTGCCACATACAACAAAGTCTAGCTTCTGCGTGTTTATTATTCATCATACCTGCAAAGATCACGGTGCCATGTTGGAACATTCTTGTATGTCAGACGTGCAGTGACATCAAACATGATGATAGCACATTGTCCATGGATGCTGCAACAAAAAAAAAAGCACAGTTCTGTATCAAACAAACTATTTTCAACAGTAAACCATTATAATACCTATTCATGTTGCAATCTACAATCATGTTATTCAGGTTCACATCATAACACTAAGAGATTCTAAATTATTGATACAGAAATTAAGCATGGCTTAGATGATTCATATGATCATATCCGAGGAGAGTAAGCAAATTACTTACTAGTATCCATCCCTAAGACCACCAAATTTCTCTTGTCCAGCTGTATCCCAACAGTAAAACCGGATCTTGCCACAGTTAGTGAAGAAATCTAAAGGGTGAACCTCAACACCAATAGTGGCTGCAAAAATTAAGAAAAACATCAGCATCGGTGAATTCGTTAAAAAAGGCTTACTATGAATCGGAGTGCTTACGTTCATACTTCTTCTCAAACTCTCCAGTAAGATGCCTCTTTACAAATGTAGTTTTCCCTATGCACATCCACCAAAATTAATAAGAAAGTTACCCAAATGCATCAAAACCATCTCAGAATTTAACTAAGACAGATCAAGATTAGTTATACAAACATATTTTAATTCTAGAAGTAGCAAACTCTAGAATTGTGTTTACTAAACAGAATTAAACTACAAGATCTACATTACTAATCAATATTACTTATACAAACATATATTAAGCATTGTTAAGTAAAAAAATCAAGCTCTAAGCAGACGAACAATATCGAAACATTTTTTTAATCTAAATTCGAGTTTCTGAATTTGTTCCTCTGTATTTATTTCTAAAAAAAAAAAAAAAAAAAAAAAAGAAATTTGAAGCTGGGATTTTGGTACCTGTGCCTCCATCACCAACGATAACGAGCTTGAAGCTAGGGTAATCGACGGTTTGCTGGTTAGGTAAAGCCTGAGAATTAAGTGAAAACGATGGGGAAAAAAAATCAACAGATCACGCGAGATCGAAGAAAGTGTAAACCATAGAAATCAAAATAAGATCAAGGCAAAGACGGAGAGATATTTTACCATTGACGAAAGAAACTGAAGCTACGCGAAGAGTGTGAGAGGAAGGCGGCGAGAGAGATAGGTTTTGTAAACAGAGAGGTGTGAGCTTAGAAATGACGCAAATACTGAAACCGGGTAATCCAGAAATGGATCCGGGTTCTGATCCGGGTCCGGATCCTGATCCATAAGGCCATTGTCATATCTTCGGTAATCTATAATTGGATCCGGGCCCAATTGTTTCCGGTGTTTTTGTTCTTTGGGTCCTTACAAACGCCAATTAGTCCATGACTGATATAAAACAATGTTCCAATAGTGTCATTTTCTAACTTGAAGATTGCTGGTTTTGTTATAAGACAAGAACACCGGAAACAACTCATACACTGGAATTTTTGAGACTGCCCAACGAACTCTTGTAGGACATAGATAGAAGACTCACAATTAGATAATACTTAGCACTGATGGTGGCAAGTTACTAACTCATAACAATTAGAGTGTCTAATTCAATTCATTTAGTCAAAGTTGTGTTGGAAAATTGATATAAATTAGACACAGAAAATATCCCTACAGGCTACAGAGACTGATCTAAGACCTTTAAGTATTTCTGAAGGAGAATAATACAACAAACTCATTAATAAAAAAATAACAGACTTATTGTTGTTCATACTTGACTTTTTAGGTATAAAAAGCAAAAAAAAAAAAGTTATATAATGCATCGATATTTTCCCACTGCCATCACAATTTCACAAACCATGAGCAGAAGAATAACAACGGAGATAGTGATGAATCGAACATGTAAATTTGCCGCTCACACGACAGCAATAAGAGAAGAAAACAATCCCCTGTTTAAAATTGAGAAACACCACACTTAAGAATCCTTTGGAAATTTTTCCTTCAGTGACTCAAGCTCACATATGGCACAAGAAGTAGAATTGCAATCAGAATCTCTTAAACAGCTCCGCAGTATAGGTTAAGTAATAAGAGAAGCTTCACCAAACAAATAAACCTTGATGTTTGATCAATCCTTAACTCAAGTAATCTAGTTTCTTTTTTCCTCCAGTCGTTAAGAGTCATCACTAACAAAGTCAAAGCTAAATCATAGCTTGATTTATTTTTTAAAATAGACAAACTGGAACGGTTTTGACGTTATTCTTTCTTCTTCAGTTTTAACGCAGCTTTCTCCACCCTTGTATCCTTTTTAGCTTTAACTTTTAGTCCACGCTACTAAATCCTACTAAGGTAATTTTTTAAAATTGTCCATTTCAACATACTTAATTCTTTTCCAATTTTTCGTTTACTGATAGTTGACTATAAAACTGGGGCTTCATTAGAGATGGACCGGCCCATCACGCATCACAACATCGCCGAGTCAAACCAAAAACTACAACAATTCAAAACTCAAAAACGATTGGAAATCCTTGCCGATGTTTTTTCCTTTTTAGCCAATGTATATATTTTGATTTGTCAGATATATTAGATAAACGATTTATATCCAACCAAACAAATATTTGATTGTTAGATAAATTTAATGGTTCTTTTTTGCCTTTTAGCGTGATTAATTTAAATGGCACGTAACTGGTTTGAGTATGAGGTTTAATTAGATGTTTAGGCGACTGGAATTAGAGAAAGAGAAAAAACTGATAAATCACGAAACCAACCAAATATACAATAAGTTAAATAAATCTACGCATATAAATATTAAATAATCATATACTCTACTGACAAAACAATGTATTAAATAAAAATGGGAAAATGCTACTAAATAAATAATTCCATCCGATATCTTCTCCTCCACATCCATTTCAATGCCCTGTCGGAAACTCGCATTTCCCGTACTCTACAAACACGAAAAAAAAAACAGAAATAGATTAATTTAAATTAAGTTTCCGTTTATAAGTCACAACTGAATTATAGTTTAGTGTACGTAAGCATCTAGTAGTGGGGAATATATATTAAAATAGCATATGTTGTTGAACTATCCCAACTTCCATAATTATTATCTAACCATCTCCCAACTATCTTTTCCCTTTCTCTCACGATTTTCAGGAAAATATATAAAATTTTCGATAAAGCAAGAATGTGAAAATACCTCGTATTACGTAAAATAATTTATAATAAAATGATAAGTTTTCGAGAGAGGAAGGATAGAGTACGTACTAGGAGGTTGCGAGACCACGTACGCTGCACCACCAAAATCACACGTGCCAACACCACGTGCGTTCTTCTGATAGTAACTGTTGAACGCATAAGAAGCGTGGGCCTCTAACGATTCAGGATCGTAACACGTGGCACCGGGTTGAATCGGACGGCAATCAGCGGCTCCTTCGCCACAAGCGTAGTCGAGACCTTCCTGAAGCTTCTCCTTGGTCGTTTTCCCGTTCGCCACGCACCACGTCTGTCCCAATTGCGACTTCACCGGAACCTTCTCCTTGCTATCGCTGACCGGCGTTGACTTCACGGTAAACGGAACGTCATACACTTTGTTCTCGTTCGGGTAAAACAACCCGTAGTTTCTCTCAGATGTGGGACCCGATTTCTGGTTCTCGTTAAACAGAGCGAACAAATAAACGTTAAGTGGGTCATTTGGTTTTAACGGCGTTCCGTTTCCCGTTAACACTCTCTTCACTAACCCACCGTTATAAGCCGCCGCGTTAGCCGAACCAGCGCCGATCTCGTTCTCATCTCCGGCTGAAGGCCAACCTGTCTCCGTCACCACGAGCTTGACGTCGTTGAATCCAACGGCGGACATAGCGGCGAAAACAGCGTCAATTTGAGCGTCTAAGAGACTGTTATACTTCAATCCGTTACCGGAATCTACATTTCCGGCGTTCTCTTTAAAGAGAGCGTAATCCAACGAAATCTTATCGGCGTTAGCTGCGTATGCGAAGAACGGATAAGCATTCACCATGAGATGCGAGGACGTTTTGCGAAGCAGATCCAACATCGGTTTAATCACCGGTTCAATTAAATCCGGTTTAAAAGAACCAGACGACGGCGGATACGAATTCGCCAAAGCGCTCAATGCAATCGGCGACGAGATCTTAATCGACTTGTCGAGATTGAACTTAACGAGAGAGCTCTGAATATTCTTCATAGCCGGAACGAGATACGTCGTCGTGTTCCTCGGATCGACGAACACTTCATTCCCGACGGCGATTGCTTCGATATCCGTCGCCGGCATGTATATCTTTACGTTTTCCTGAACCCAATTGTCGGTGTAGCTCTGATCTTTGGCAGCGACGGAGAGATTTTCATTGGGGAGCGAGACAACGACTTTGATGCCGGAGTTCGCAAGCGCCGTTAGTACGGATTTATCGGTATCGTAAAGCTTGACGCGATTGATTCCTTGAGATTTGAGAAGCTCAACGACCTTCTCCGGTGCCGGGAGATTGTCTGCTATACGGCCGTAATTTACTCCGATCATTCCAGAATCTGTTAAGAAACAAAAACAAAACAAAAACATCAGAATCCAACACTCGAAATACACAATCGTGAAGAGATAATGGAATGAAAATGAACCTGCGTAAGTGAAGGAAATGGCTGAGAAGGAAGAGAGTATGAGGAGAGATAGAACGAAGATAGCCATAGTTGCAGAGGGAGAGAAAGAGAAAGATTTGTATTCCGATGATAGAGGAGCTAAAGCTGTTGTTTATATAGAGCGCAGAGGAGGGAGACGAGGGAGGTGGAGGGAGTGGGTAGGACCCACGTGATATGTTGGGGATGATACTG
>VBRH01000020.1:94822-112093 GCA_014578085.1 Cardamine resedifolia | reverse complement strand
AAAAAAAAAAAAAAAAAATAATACTAATCATAGGTTCTTCTCACAAACTTTTCATAAGTAGAACATTATGTTTATAGAATGGTATATCTGATGGACAATAATTAATGGCAATTATCCATTTCAAAAATATTTTCCATTTTGATACTTTTCTGCTTGAATTATGTGCCATTCTACCAACCAAAAACAGTTTAACGTTTCTGCATTACTTTTCTTTGACGTGAAAACAAATAACTAATGAATATTTTATATTTTTAAGTATAATTATTTTGATCTTCTTATCAATTAATTAACTTTAGTAAAATAATTTTAATAATAGTTTAAAACGTTAGAAATTTTAAAGAATCGATTGTACCATATTATTTGATCTTCTTATATATATTATTTGTAATTTAAATCTCTGCCATATTATTCATGCTACTATTATTCGAGAACATGATTAAGTCATGGTTCTTTAATTCTTTAATGACAGAGATTACCAATGATCAAGTCATATTCTATCCTAAATTATTTTAACTACTCGCATTTTTGAATTCGAACTGAAACGGCTGTATTAGATCTAAGAAGTACTAATCTAAAATTAAATTAAAGTGGAAGATAAGGTAAAGTTTTGGTGCTTAATAATTGGAGGAGAAGAAAAAGATAAGAATCAAAATAAAAAGAATGTCATCTCTGTTCAGACTTTGAATTAAGACACCAAAACCCCATGCCAAAGTCATATACATACACACACATACACATATAATTTGTGTGAGTGTGTATATATAAATAAATCACATCATAAGTCTTTGCTTTTAACATTTAAAACCTCTGAGATCTCTCTTTCTCTCTACAACTTCATTTCTTTCTTTATCTATCTCCTCTGTTTTTTTTTACTTCCTCTGTTTCAATGGAGGAACAAAACTGGATTAGAGGGCCAATAATAGGACGGGGCTCAACCGCTACTGTCTCACTTGCTATCACAAACTCCGGTGAATTCCTTGCCGTCAAATCCTCTGAGTTTTCTTCATCAGTGTTTTTGCAGAGAGAACAATCGATTTTGTCGAATTTGAGCTCTCCTTACATAGTCAAGTACATTGGGTCTAAGTTAACGATGGAGAATGATAAGTTGATGTATAATCTCTTGATGGAATACGTTTCCGGCGGGAGTATTCATGATTTGATCAAAAAATCCGGCGGGAAGTTGCCGGAGCCGGCGATTAGATCCTACACGCGTCAGATATTGAAAGGTTTGATGTATCTTCATGATCAAGGTATTGTTCATTGCGATGTGAAGAGCCAGAATGTGATGATCGGAGGAGAAATTGCAAAGATCGTCGATTTGGGTTGTGCTAAAACGGTGAAGGGGAATGGGAATTTGGAATTTTCCGGTACACCGGCGTTTATGTCGCCAGAGGTGGCACGTGGTGAAGAACAGAGTTTTCCTGCTGATGTGTGGGCTTTGGGGTGTACGGTGATAGAGATGGCTACAGGGTTTAGTCCTTGGCCGGAGATAAACGACGTCGTTGCTGCAATTTACAAGATTGGTTTCACCGGTGAGTCGCCGGAGATTCCGGTGTGGTTATCGGAGAAAGGTAAAGATTTTTTGAAGAATTGTTTGAGAAAAGATCCAAAACAGAGATGGGCTGTTGAAGAATTGCTTCAACACCCGTTTCTTGACGAAGAAGACGACAACGAAGAATCTCATTGTCTGAATTCTTCATCTCCTAGTACTGTGTTGGATCAAGGTTTCTGGGATTTATGCGAAACCTCGAAAAGTCGATTAATTCAAGCGGATCATGAAGACCCATTTGCAAATTCTTCGAATTTCTTATGTGATTTTTCACCGGCTGATAGGATAAAGAAACTCGCCGGAGATGAGAATTCCGGCGAACTGGAGTTAGCTACGGCGGAGGAGGACGGTTGGATTGAAGTTAGGGGAGAGATAGAGAAACGTAACGAAGACGAAGATGTGAATTGCGTTGAAGCAACGTCATTGGAGGAAGACGAAGTTGTAGGAATTGAGAATTGGATCTGGGATCAAGAAGACAGCTTGTTCTTGGAATATTCTCCTGAGAACAACATTAATTATGTTTACTCTAATAACTTCTTTGAAGAGGATATAATTCTATGTTATGATCATCTTGAACATGGTTTTGTATCCAAAAATGATAATGATAATAAAATCCATTTCTTTAGCCACATTACAAGTTCTTGTTTAGATTCCTTATTACAATCGATTCGGCGCCGTTTGACAGTATAATGGCGATTATTTAAAAAAGCAACAAGTGATACAGTTTAATTTTTTAGGCATTGAGAAAAAACGATATATTGGGAGTATATTTTTAGTTGATCCAAAGTTTAACGATAGTAATTGTTGACAAAGGGAAGACGATTATGTCATCAGTTATGACTAGTCATCGCTTATTGACTAGTCGTTTGTCGCATAATTTGCTACACATTCACATTGAGTTCTCCTTACATAGTCAATAAGTACATTCTATTTAAAAAATGTCAACTAGATGAGCATTTCGTACTACTAAAATTCTAATTTTGGTTTTTGAAATTAACATGTATATCGGTCCAATAGTTTTCATTTTCTAAACATATAGAGAATGTTTTACAATACTTTTTTTTATATAGCAAATGATTCTGAACCAAAACTCATACTAATCTCCGAAATTTATGCAACTCAGAATATTCTTGTAATTTAAGATATTTATTATAGCCAACTAATGATTAAGATGTTTCACAAAACTTATGCTGGAAAGATTATCAAAATAGTTGTTGAAAATGGAGGACTGGATGTTGAATACAAACTTTTAAAGATAGTAATTGACACTTTAAAATTAACATTTACGACAATTAGTTGTATAATTTGATTTAAATACAAAATAAGTTTTAAGAAAGATAAGTTATCATGATAAAATAGACGAAGCGATGGTAAATTCAAAGTAATTATTACTTTCTTAGGTATTAGACAATACCACTAATTAGTACGACTTCAAAGGTTTATATAAGTTATATTATATGATAAGTTACTTGTAATCTTGAGGTAGTTAACTTAGGAAGGTGGTACTAGGGGAAAGTCGTCGTGTCGTTGGTTGATATGTGTTTTTGGTAAGGAAGTTAAGTACGGAAACCACTATACATAATCAAATTGACTTTATTTAAAGTCCAATTAATTTAGTTTTGTCTAACATTTATCTATTATATTCCTTTTGTTTTAATAATATTTGTGTGTTTACCCAACCCGCAAAGGAGTTTCATTCAAATGTGAAAGCATAAGACTTTTTTGGGGTCTATGACGAAAAGTTGGCGTTTACTTTCTACACACTAAGCAAAGTTTGGTATGTAGTGACCAAGTTCATTCACGTTGACTTGCATCTCTATTCTCTAGGTCGATGCCTTTCATTAATTAATTCGTAATAACTTAAGTCGTCCCACTTTCGAATTTTCTTATATTCATATATAAGTTTCGAAAAAGTAGTTTGCTGTTTTATAACATATCTTTTAGTCAACCAAGGACCAAGGTATAAAGTTCTTTTCCACGTAATATTAATTTACTGAAAAACCAAACAAATTTCAAATCAAACCCATTAGCATGATTTTAGTTCAGATTGCAAATTTTAGAAGACCGATTCCTCGATCTAAAGTTTTTTGAATGTTCAACATGTTTTCGATAGATACAAATTTGTCATTAAGATTTTTGAAATCAAAAGAGATAACTGAAAATAAACACACATTTGATGCCTAACTAAATGAATGATATATTAGTCAACACCGTACGGAAAATAAAATATCTAAAGAAAAGTGGGTTGAAGTGTCCCACTTAACCCACTTAATGTCTTAAAGGTTGATGGTGAATCGGTGATGAATGATGACTCTATGTGGATGTCAAAATGACCTCATGCCTCAAAGTCAAAACATCTTATTTACAGATGAGAAAAAAAGAGAGTCAAAAATATATCAAGGTTTTTTAAGATTTTTTTTTATTTTATTTAAAGATTTTTAAAAAGTTTGGTGACAGCCATTAACTACAAGAAATAAGACAAGCTTACCAGTCATAAGTTACGTACATATATTGTCATAATTCGACCAACTGACATAATTATCATACAAGAAAAAGATAACTAATATCGTAATTGCTAAATACTATATAACTAAGTGATGGATTGAACAATCAAGATTTGTATTAACGTATAGTTAAATTTATATGAATCGATTTAATTTTTTAGCTACGATATTCACATCACCGTTGTAAATTTAATTTGTAGGATTAATTTTTAGTTTGGCTTTGATCCAATAAATCTGATTATAACTTAAAGACATTATTATTAAAAAAAAACAATCTATTTTAGAAATGCTTGTTAATAATTTTCACCATTTCCTTTCAGTTTTTAGGCAATATGGATTTACAAATTCAACGAAGATATCCCCTATTTTTGACGACTTTTTATTTTCGCAAAATCATCAAAAACTAGCATCACACGAGGCACCATTGTTTTCAGAATTAAGTTAGAGCCATTGTAAAATTAAAAGGTTGACTTTAGAAAAGTTGGAAGTGTTGCCGTTGGCACACACACACACTCACTACACCATAAATCTTCTTTAGTCACTTTTTAGAAAATGTAGTTTTGCTCATGTTTCATGTATTCCACTTGGATTGCATTAGTAGGTCTATGTAGACCCTAAACCCTTATCCATTTCAACTTCTTATCCCTTTTTACATATTATTTATATAAACAAAAGTTAATACTGCCAAAAGAGAATGCCAAATTTAGTTTTATTTTCTAACGAAACTTATATCTATATATATATATTCTCTTTTAACTTTGGCATTCTCTTTGTAAATATATATGTATATTTATATTTATATTTCGTAATGGCTTGTTATGTTAACTTCTATGTAATGTTATTAGTCACTAAAAGTTTATCATGATACCTAATTAGTTTATAAATAAAATTAGTAGTCACATAGTTAACGTTCATAGCATCTCTCATATAAAATGAAAATCTAATATAAAAATCAAAGATCTTTGTGAGCGATAGTAATCCTCCAACAATCAATTACAAAAACATTGTCGAAGGTGTACATCCCATCCACCACCACCAATTATTATTACCTGACAATATGAGATCAAAGAGAGCTCAAAAACAGCACTACGATAGAATCATTTCCGCGTAGATTACTCTTTTGCAATCGTCCATGTCCATGTCCACGTCACAAACCCTTGGATCCGTTCTTCGGGAGTGAACTTGGTGGGGGAGCTAGCACCGGTTGCATTTCTTAGTTCGTGAGGTTCCGTTCTGAGTTAGCTCATAGAGTAGTTCGGCGTTGACGGCTTAGTCTCGGGGCTCCAGTGAAAGGTTTCTAGTGCTATTTGCATTGCGTAATTCGGCGTTTATGAAGTGTTTTCGTCCTTCGTTTCCAGCAAATCAACTGGGAAGAGCGCTAAAATCGTTATCACTTCGTCTAACTCCATTAGCCTTGTGCTTATGTCGAATGGACGGACTGAAATCTTTGTGTCGGTTTATACTTCCATGTTCTTATCTTTTTGTCATAGAACCATTTTTTAGGACTGTGATCGAAGATTGTAACCCTAAACCGTTTTCATTTTTATGAAATATTTACAATTTGACAAAACAAAAAAACCTTGGATCCGAGAGCAAGTCTCTGTGACTCACGATGCGTCACCACAACGAACCACATTACATTGTATTTTAGTTAAATAAGTTGAGATCACATATTTGTAATTGTATATAAAATAATAATTGGCTTGATAGAGATTACTAAAGAAATCTTGCGACTATCAGTAACAACCATTTTCATACGTCTCATGATTCTCTGAGAATAACTTCCACGTAATCGTAATTTATCTTATGTGTCAACCCATATCCTTAGCATCACCTCTATGGAAATGAAAAAGCATTTAAGCAAATAAAAATCAGTGGCATTATTTTAAGTCAAAATTGTAACATTTTGTTCTCAGAGTATATAAATAAGTGTAACAAAAACTCAATACACCGATGCTTACCCCGCCCGGCAAAAACTCTTGGAACACTATAAAGAAACTCCAAAAAAAGTTTGGTTTTGGTTTTTGTTTTCAAAGCATCATTTGCAGATTGCAATATCTGTAATGGTTACCTGAAAGGAAACTGGTAAAAAAGACAGAAACTTAACATCTCTTCTGTCTCGGATCTTTCTTTCATATGTCGAGAAGAAGCCTCTGAGGATCTTCCACAACATCCTTAATACGGCGCAAGAAATACACAGCCTCTCTTCCATCAATTAGCCTATGATCATAAGTCAGTGCGACATACATCATTGGCCTCGGTACTACGCTTCCTCCCACAACCATCGGACGTTGCACAATCGAATGCATTCCAAGAATAGCAGACTACATATGAGAGTTGTTTTTTTAAAGCAATTAGTAAGGGAAAAAAAAAACACTTTCATTTGTTTGGTTTTAAGTATCGTGAGGACTTTCATTTGTTTGGTTTTAAGTATCGTGAGGACCAGATCGAGTCAAACCTGAGGAGGGTTGATGATTGGAGTGCTTATGAGACTTCCATAGACACCACCATTTGATACTGTGAATGATCCTCCTGCCATCTCGTCGATCGATATGGTTCCTTCATTAGCCTTCTTAGCAAGACCGTTTATCGTTTTCTCTATCTCAGCAAAGTTCATTTTGTCGGCATCTCTTATGACTGGAACCACAAGACCCTGGGATACAACACACAGAGAAGAGGAATCAATCAATACCAACCCAAAAGCCCAAGATGGTATTATATACTTAATGTTTGGATCTCGCAAGTAAGAGAATTGCGGAAACAAACCTTAGAGGTACCAACAGCTATACTGATATCTACATAGTCTCTGTAAATGATATCGTCTCCGTCGATAACTGCATTTACTACTGGCTGGTGCTGGAGGGCACTGACAGCAGCCTGAAACGATAGTTAAAGAAGATTACTTTATCAGTTCAGTTCTGATTTGTTAAATAGATCAGGAAGCTTTGAAGTTTTCAAACGTACTTTAATGAAACCAGACATAAGCCCCAACTTCACTCCATGCTTTTCAAAAAAGGCATCCTTGTATTGAGATCGGAGCTTCATCAGATTAGTCCTACGTGAGATGGGAAAATTTTGCCAGTGAATTAAGAGTTGGGTGAGAAATAATGCATTAAGAGAATTTCAAAATGATAACAACCATATCAACATGGGGTTTTAGCTGTAACTCACATATCAACTTCATTGAAAGTTGTCAGCAATGCAAAGGTGTTTTGAGAGTCTTTCAACCTAGTTGCCACCCGTTTGCGAAGTCTTGTCATAGGAACCTGCAATGTTATTAGATGCCATATCATCAAATCATATAAACACAAAACCTATTCCTTTCATAGGGAAAACAAATCGAACAATATTTAAGTAAAGACTAAATGACACAATTCCATACCCGTCTTTCCCTATCCTTAGGAGGAAGCTGCGGTTCTTTAGCTGACTGTTTGGTTGGCGGTGGCGGTGAAGGTGCCTTGGGTTTCTCTGCAACTTTAGTACTTTCAACTTTGGGCGTCTCAGCAGGAGGAGAAGGCTTGGGAGCAGGTTTCTCTGCTATCTTTTCTGAGGGTGCAACATGAGACACAGCATCCGCAGACTTTGAAATAATAGCAACCTTGTTTCCTGGTTCTACAGTATCTCCTTCCTTCACTAGAAACTGCAAAAAGGAAAAATTGATTAGGCATAGGAATACATGAGAAGAACCACAGGAACAATAAATGACAGAAATACTTTACCTCTTGGATCACACCACTTGCTGGGCTAGCAATATCTATTGTCACCTAAAACATAGAGGGAATCAAACACTAGTATTAGGAAAGCGACACCAGAAACCATCCAAACATATATTTGAAAAAGAAAAAAAATATGGAGATAATAAATCAAGTAGTTGTCTGATACCTTGTCAGTTTCAATTTGTGCAATAGGCTCATCAGCCTCTACTCTATCACCAGGTTCTGCAATAACAAGATTAGAAGCACAGACAACAGAAATATTAGATACATACATGCACACAAAAGAAACAGACAACAAGATAATGCAAAGAAAAGCATACTCTTCAGAAAGTTGGCTAGGGTTCCATCGGTGATTGATTCACCCATGTGAGGCACAATAGCTTCCACAACATCCCCTTCAATCATATATACAAGAAAGTGTGTGTCAAAATAGCCTAGAAATACAAGTAACAGTAACAGTAGAGAGCAAAACCCAATTAAGCCACACGTTTCATAAGAATCTGAATGGGAAATGAAATGAATATTATAGTTTAACTGGAACACATCATCTATCCAAATATTGATTGTGCACTTATTAGAGGTCATTTGGTTAAAGCCATTGTGGGGTTCCAAAACATGGGAAATAGACATAATAACTTGAAATAAAGCTAGAAGAATCATACCACTATCAGAGGAAAAAGGCCTGACCCATCTTTCCAAGGATGTGCCTTGGTAACCGCTGAAAACAGTTCTACACACAAAAATATAATATTTTTCACGAAAAATGTGAAAGATTTGAGTCTTATAAGTCTATACATGAACAAAAAGACAGAGCTTCCTAACCTTGAGCAGTCTGAACACCCTGCAAAGGATGCAATAAGAGAACAAACTGTCAAGTAAAAGAGCCAAAAATAGCCAAAAACAAAGGTTGTAATAATAACCTGGACAAGAACGGTGATGGAAGCTACGAGCATGGTTTCCACGAGGCACCAAAGTCTGTACCAATCCAAATAAAACTTAAAAAACTTGTTCATGGAAGAAAGAAACATAAAGGATCACAAATCTATGAATAAACGTACCTCCGTTGCTGAAACAGAATGAAAGCTTTGAGCAGACGCTGCAACACGAGAAGATTGCAGTGATTTTCCCAATCCCTGAAAACGAAAGAGAGAGAGAGAGATCAAGTTTATAAGAAAAAACTATGAAATCGGAAAAAATCTAATAAAAACGACGGCGAATTTAAAGACTAACCGAAGCAGAAGAGCTTCTACTGGAAGCTCTCCTGATAACAGCACGCAACATCATCGCACCTAATCTCTGTATCGCCATTAATAGATATGTCAGCAAGATTCAACACTCGTAATCATAATCATCAGGAAAATTGAAAAAGTATAAACAAAATGGGATTATCAGAAAATCAGAAATCGAAATCCTGCTAGTATAGCCTTATCGAACTTTTCAAATCAAAATTAGCTCAGATTCGTAAAATTTCTGTTCAGGATTTTCAACAAGAAGAACGAAAACAAATCAAAGAGAAATCGAGAAATTGAAATCTAACCGATGAGCTAGGGAGAAACTTGAGCGCCGAATGAGAAAGTTAGGGTTTGCAGAAATTATTGAAGGAGGAGAAGAGAGAGAGAGAGGACCGGGAAAAGTATATGACCTTTCTCAGCTTTGAGCAAGTTACAAGAATATGGCAAATTCTGAGGATTGTCCACGTGTCAATTTCCTTTTTATTGTGTAAAATGAATATATGAACATTTAAGATCTACGATTATTATTTTTACTCTTCCAAATTTCAGTAACACCATAAAATAAATAAAAGAAAGCTCTAATACGCCGCTGTTTCGAAAATACTAATACAGCCTATAATAGGCCCATATTACTCAAACTAAATGTTTTTACTAAAACATTGCATTTAGAAAGTCTACTGAAACAAACACTTATTTATGTTTAGGATATTTTCCATTCTTATTTTAAATTTTAATTAATATCTCATTATTATTTTTATTTTTGAAATTTTCCATGGATTTTTGACAGATTATTTCTAAAACCATCATTATAAGTTATAACTACATACATTAGAACATCTATAAATTAATAACTTTTATAAATTAATATATTTTTCTGGTTCCGAATTGGACCAGTGTAAAAAAAATAAAAATTGTACTAATGTAATATTCAACATAATTCGATAAAATAATAAAATAATATTTTTTTTGAAAATCCTATGTATATGGTCTCATCAATATCATAAATCAATAATCATATAAACTTATAATATATAATTAGTATAATTTAGTGAAATATAACTCTAATATTATTTGTCCATTCATAAATTTGGATTTTTGTTGAAATTTATCTATAAGATTTTCTTAATGCATCAAAACTGCTTACATTATCTTTTAAAATTGCACCTAAAAATATGAAACATCTTAGATGTCATGATTGTTTCTTAACATTAACATGTAATTACGTCTAAAGTTATCGCAAGATTGTCTTCTACTTCTTACTTTAAATAGTTTTTTTTTTAATTAGGTGGATCTCTCTATAAATTAATTATTAATTTATCGATAAATTAATATTTTTTATATATTAATAAAATATTATGATATCAACTTTATTAATTTATAGAAGTTTTATCAAACAAACATCACATTGATTAGTTACCCTCATTAGGCAAAGTATACGTCTAGCCGATGTCAAATTAAAGTTTTCATGAAATATGTTTTAATATGAAAGATAATGAGTAGTATATACCTTGTGATGCAAACAAAGATAACTGGATATTAAATAAATTAAAGTATGTTATTATTTAAAGTACTTTGGATAATGAGTAATTATACGCGTTTTTTACTTTTGCATAATCTAAAAACTATATTTAATATTTATTCAGTTCTTATTAAAATATATATTATTTATCAAACCGTTATCAAATTATTTTCTACGTATTTTCGATAATTGTTTTAATAATTTTATCAGTCATAAAATTTCTAACTATTTCCTAATTAAATCCATTTTCACCAACATTTACTGACCATAATTTTGGTCAAAAATCTATCATAAATGAGTTTTCCAACAAATTTCTAATGATTTTTTTTTTTGGTTAGATTTTAACATTTTTTTTATAAATTGTAATGCACATTTTGCCCAGGTTATAAAAATATTAAAGAAAAAAAGAAATAGAGTGAGATTTTGATAAGATGGAAGAAGGAAAAATATTAAAGAGTGAAACGTTGGAACATAGACTCATCTTGGTCGTTTCAAATGTAAATTTCTTTCGAGGCATTTTTATCCACTTATCACATAACATGTCGTGAAATCTTGAACTCCATCTACATTGTTTAGGAGATTGCGAATAATCCACATAAACTATATGCAACAATAACATAATAAAATAATATTTAAAAAACAATTTGTGAAGTTCTTCTAAACTTTTTACTTCCTAAATATTCAACTAACAATTTTTTCTGACAAAACCTATTAACATTGTTTCATTTATATAATGTTCATGCATAGAAAGATCTTTAAGGAGTTGATCACTTGATATTCGTTTGTCTTTATCTATATGCAACCGACAACAAAAGTACAATGTTTTAAAGTTTTCACTTTTATAGAGATAATCCAATTTTAGATAACATAGCCATAAAATAACATATAATTTATCTTTGCCAATGAATTTCATGCACTATCCACTCATTATCCTTAAAAATGTATATCACTTTTTTCAGTCTAACATCTTTCTTTGAATTCGTCGGTAAAACGCCGAAAGTTTCATCCTCCAGAATTAGTAATCTAAACTCTCTTTATTTTATTTTATGTGATTTATAACAACAAATATCAGATCTTGTAGGAGTTTTTAAGAAACAGTAACAAATAAAACACAATTGAAAAAAAAAAAACAATTGGAAGAAAAACAAAATTTGTTCATTTTAAATTGAAAATAATTTTTATAAATTCTTTGTTTTTTATATTTGTTAACAAGAAACTAATTTCATTTTTCCTTTGGGATGACTTTATAAAACCCCCCAAACTATTCAAACCCACTCTAAATTCCCCCAAATTTTTTGCCTCATTACTAATCTCTCCAAACTTTTCTAAATCAAATTAATTCCACAAATTTAATCAAATATGTTAAATAGCGTTTAATTAACTAAAATACGTTTAGAAAATTGTGTTTGCCTACCCAACTCGAAATTGACACCCACCCATCCCGACCCAGAAAAAAAAAATTCAAAAAATCTGAAACCAATTTAAAAAAAATCTAAAAATCTAAAATTTCAGAAAAAAATCTAAAAATTTCAGGAAAAAATTTTAATTAACTAAAATGCGTTTAATTACAATTTTTTAGGAAATTTGAAAATAATTTCAGAATTTTTTTTTTTTAATTTTAATTAACTAAAATGGGTTTAATTCAAAAACTTTTTAGGAAATCTGAAAACAATTTCAGAAAAAAATCTGAAAATTTCAGGAAATCTTTAAATTTTAATTTTTTAATTTTAATTAACTAAAATGTTTTTTACTGAAATTTTCAGATTTTTTACTGAAATTTTCAGATTTTTTTCTGAAATTTTAGATTTTTTCTGAAATTTTCAGATTTTTTTCTTAAGTTTTAGATTTTTCAGATTTTTTTTAAATTCTTTTCAGATTTTTTTAATTTTTTTTTTCTGGATCGGGATGGGTGGGTGTCAATTTCATGTTGGGTGGACAAACGTAATTTTCTAAACGCATTTTAGTTAATTAAACGCTATTTAATAGATTTGATTAAATTTGTGGAATTAATTTGATTTGGAAAAGTTTGGAATTAGTAATGAGGCAAAAAAGTTTTGGGGATTTAGAGTGGGTTTGAATAGTTTAGGGGTTTTATAAATTCATCACTTTTTTTTTCCTGAGTTAAAAAAATACTGTATATGATGAAGATCCTACGATTGTTATTGATCTTCCAAATCTGGATTCAGTAATATCAACCGAACAAAGAAAAACTCTAACGACGTCTAGTAACAGCAAGCGGCCCATAGGCCCAATAACCCATATTACCCAACCCAAATTGTTTACTGAAAGGCTGTCATGTCATTTAGAACTGCAGCAGGCTTTCACACAGATGGTTTTACATCTTATTCATTTCCATTTCATCAAATTTAATTTCCCTTGAGAAATGTTTTAAATGATATTAATTTACAGTTACCAACCAATTGATCAACTTAACAATCTAAAAACCCCAGATAAAAAAAAAAAATTAAAAACTGAGAAATGACTCGAAACCAAATGAAACAAATCAAATAATTAAGAAAAATTCAGACAAGAGTCACGTTTTCAGGTCTAGGAGGTCTCTTTGAAAACAGAGACGACTTGCCATCAAAAAGACTAGAGAACGATTGCCGCGGGCTAGGTTCCGTGCTTTTTTGTTCACTTTCTGATGGAACTCTTATCTGGTTTCGTTCTTTACTACCACGAAATATGAAACCCAGCCGCTTAAACCGGCGTTTCGTTTCGCTCCCGCCTGATGGCGAGTCCTCTGTTTGTTTCATTGATCTCAAGACTTCTTCTGGACGTAATAGCATTGTTTCCACGGTCTCGTAGACCTACAAAGACCCACCAACAACAACAAAAAAACAAATCTTTAGTTTCTCTTTTGATTCTACAAATCTAACTGCAATTAGAATGTATGTTCAAATCCACGCATGGCCTTACTTTGTCATCAGATAAAACATTCTTGTGATAGCTGCATCATTATTTTGAGATTTTCAAGCATTTATATTTTTTTAATCTGTGCACAGCTCTAGTAAGTGTACCTGGCAAAGATCATCAAGCCTATCGGTCCATGCGCCTCCCTGACAAGTAGCGACTACGTAATCCTTGCATTCGAAGTAAAGCTTAGACAAGTCATCTTTTGTAGCTAATACTGGCTCCAGCATCACAAATCCCAGGGCAAGCTGAAAATTTTAGAACCAATCCAATCATCAGAGTGCTGTTTACACCTAAAATCTTATCTGTGTAATCAACCACATCCGTTTAACAAAGCGCAAGTGAGAGAATTTGAGATTATAATTTTTCATTTCCCAGGAGATCAAAGAACCTAGTTCATGAATTTAGGGATTCTGAGTGTTTACAAACTGCAGTTTATGCATAGTTACTGTAGAACTTCTGCTAGACAAGGTGTCACGGGGAGCGCCGTGACCTTACAGATAGAGATCTTAAAAGAAAGGATAATAGGGGAAAACTTACTAGGGAAACAAACAGCTGCTCGAAAAGTTCAGCAGCTGGAATGTCTTCCAACGAATTCAAAATTCCTTCCCTGTTAAAAGTTTAATGAACAACGAACAAGATCTCCATGAGCGATCAAACACAGATTTCACTATGTTTAAGATGGCATGCTATTGAAGCTTACACAGCTAAATCTTCATCAAAGAGAGGTGCTTGTTTAACAGCAGGCAGTGGTTTAGCTGTTTCCCACAGCTCGCGCCACAAATTACCTAATAATATATAAAAGGTTAGGAAGACCAGTTGAGAACACGACTTGAAAGATTACAGTTATGGTTTAACCACAGAGAGAAAAACAAATATGAGAGAAGGCCGCACCTTCTTTCTGCATCCGGGTACTTAATTGACCTCGAAGGGGTGAAGAGTCATCTCCAGACGAGTTATCATTTTCAGTCCAGTCTGGTGGAGAGTGCCATCTCACAAAATCTTCCAAAATACAGCCAGGATTTGCTGCCTAGTAGAGAGGTACAGATCAAATCAAATTTCATACTAGCTACAATATGTTTCCTTATTATATGAGTGCTGATACTTCCAAACATCAATAAGACTAATTCATTTTTAAATAATCACCTTGAAAGCCTGCATGTCAGACAAGAGTTGAGAACATCCAGCCCCCATGCTGAATCATAAGAAAGACAACAATCCAATCTATCAAGATAATTGGATATCTGAAAAATGTCTGAAAATATTTTAATTAAATGGAATATATATTATTATGCCAGATAACACGTCTATTGTTTTTCATCCTGGTCTTTCAATCACCAACACAGAATATAATAGGGGATTGATTTAACTTTCACAACCCATAAGAAAATTGTTGCTGTGGCATATAAAATTTTATATCAAACTACAACAAATAAACACTGACCTCCCTGTACGAAGTACTAATTCCTCCGTTTCTCTGATAAGATCTTCCGTCAACAGCGGACCTTCCTACAAGGATATAAACACTAGGACTTAAGAGATAGAGAAAGAAGCTACAGTTTTATCATTTATGACGGAAGTTACGGACCTGCGTTATTGGGGCATACACAGGTTCACCAGTTTCCAACATTGTTAAGTTATCAACTGGGTGATAAACGCCCAGGCGGAGTATGAGTTCCCCGGAGTTACTTTTAGCATACAAAAGAGAACCCATTTCTTCTGGAACTTCTGACTCTTCATTGGCAGAACTGGCTTGCCTCATTACCGCATCTAATGCTTCAGAAGCAGCTAAGCAGTGCGCTTTCCTGGCAAGACAGCAGTTTATAACCTGTAACCATTGGTGCAGTAGGCAACTTTTCAAATCTGGATTATCGTCCACAGGTATCCATGGTATGTGTTTCTCTTCATTCCAAAATCTCCTCAACTGCACATACAGATTATTTGAGAGTAATGATCAAAAGAGCTAACAATACGTCACATTTTGTTGTAGTGACTTATCAAAGGACATTCACCAACAGAATGAACTATCCACTAATCTTAATTCATATGTGAGTCACACTAGAAAAGTGAGGGAAGGACATTTTTTGGGGGGGTCAAATAAGGAGAACATTTTAAAATCCAAAATTTGCAACACAATAACTTACTTCATCAACCACCCTGCACCAGAACAAAGCCATTCTCCTAGGTGTTGTAAAACTTCCAATTACTTCAGCTAACTTAACAACAAAGCTACTAGGGGGAGCAGCATGAAGATCTTTTGCGAAAGATGCTCTGTTGGTAGGAGACTCCAAATCAGAGACAATCTTTCTGCTGAGGAAGCTACTATCTGTAAATAATTTGCCAAAATTACAAACAGTAGGAAGACAAATAGCTGTAACTGGAATATAGTTTAATGAAGAAACATTTCGCCGTCTTAAGGCAAACCTACCAACATTAAACAAGGCGTTTATTAGAGAAACAAGTTTTTCCTCATCTCCTGAACTAAAACCAAGCTTATCCTCTTTTTCACCAAGAACCAGCAATTTCACTGCAGAGAGGCTCAAGCCCCCTCTCTCCCTCACTGGTGATGAACTTCCAGACGATGCAACAAAGTCTTTCACAGTCTTAGCCTTTTTTCCCGCTCTGAAAAAAAAAATTCATAAGGAGATAATGAGAAACCAAAGCGGAGCATTGCAAAATGCCTTAGCCAGAGAATACATAAGTCGGTGAACACACATACTTCAGCCTCATGGAGTTAAATGTGTTAAAACTTATGTATCAAGACTCACTCGATTGCTAGAGCCAGTTGCTTCAAAATGGATGCCGGAGGAATGCTATTCACATCAACGGCATTTAGAGATTCCACCAAACAGCCGACATCAGATGCCTAGAAATTGGCGTTAAGAAAAATAATAAAATCATTCAACACAGAGACGCAAACAATATCTTAACTACAGGCAAAGAGCATACTTATACAACGCCCGTAGCAGAAAAAGTGATCTGAAAAGGTGGATCATTGATACCTTGGCTTCTTGGTCTTGCTTTGCTTTAAGAATGAATAAATTCTCGTCATAAAAAGGGGCAGCCATGGTTGAATCCTCAACCTTATCTTGATCTTCAACTTCTTTCCTCCCAATTCTTAAGTTTTTTAATTTATTTTGCCACTCTTGCTTTTTCCTAATATGTGCACTTCTCCAACCCTGATGCTTCACTTCATTCTCCTCCTGTTCACAGCATTTCCAATTAGCAGAAACTAAAAAATGTACCTATAGATAATATTCACATAAAAATTCGAAAGTATAAAGAAACACATATAAAGCTATACAACTCTTTAACAGTCTCCAAAATGGTTCCAAGTAAATTGCTTCTTCTTTTTTTCCTCATCATCTCAAAAAAGAAAAAAAAAGAAAAAAACACATATCTATGTTCTGCAATTTTTTCTTACCTAGCTGAACAAGAAAGTGACTAGCTTACTACAATTCAATCCCAAAATTCAAATACAGGTTAAATCCTTCAAAATGTATAATCTTTCACATCATTCATATTCATTTTTCCCAGAATTTTTTTTCTAAAATCGAATATTCCATTTGGCCAAGATTGATTCGATAATTGTGTTTATGTGCAATGAACCTACCTTAGGGTCAATCTCATTCCTCGCTGATTCCTTCTCCTTCTCTTCAACAATTCCAATTAAAAAAATAAAATAAAAATCAAATAAACATCACCCAGAAAAGAAAAAAACCAATAATACCCAAATAGATTTGAATTTTGACTCTACACAGAAACAAAAACAGAAATAGATTTGAATTTGACAAGAGAGAATAGCCCAAAATAGAATTTGAATTAATCGAAACGAAAA
>VBRH01000020.1:80661-91160 GCA_014578085.1 Cardamine resedifolia | reverse complement strand
ATCGATTTGGTTTAAAGGACGTACTGGTTATTGTTGGGTTATTTCATCTTGTATTTCAAAGACACCCTCTTTTACCTTTTTCTTTTGTGATGTTTTTTAATTAATAGAACCAGAAATTATACCCAAAAGTAACTACTTCAAATAAAAAATAAAAACGGAGGAAAACAAGTAAATAAATAAAATATAGTGTAATAGAAACGTATTTCATTGTAAACGAATTTAGTACGTATATTTGAGTACAAATCAAGTCTCCCGAGCCCATTTGTCTACTTGATTATGTATTCCTCCCAAAAAAAAACGAAGTCGTATTGATCATGTAGAGACCAATTGAGTAAGAGTTAAAGGAGATGAGTATTGTGAATCATCAGTCAACATAAGATCGACGATGGTCTGAGCAGCAGCTTCTGTGGGATGACCATAACGATCCCAAAATAGATATTTAGTTCTGTCTGAGCATAACTTTGCAAAAGGAAGACAAGGACTGTCCGCGTTTAATTTTCCATTTCCACAACACGCTGATGTTACGTCAGTAAAACCTGCAATCAGAAAACGACAGCATTTTGTTATTTTCCTATGTCGGTTTCGATCTTGTTTGTTATTGCATAATTGCCACTTTGGTTCGGTACGTGGATCATGTGTGTCCCCTCATGTTTAAGATGATCCCACTTTGGAACTTTATGATGTTCGGCATTTGTATTACTACTTAATAAATATACATATTTCAATACATGTAGCTTTTATAAGTCAATTATTAAAAATATCATTTTTAGGAAAACAATATTTTCTGTGATTATAAATTAAAAAAATAAATCGTTTTAAAAAATAACAAACATAATTGAAAGAAATAAAAAGTTTGTTCGTTTTTAATTTGTATATATATTCTTTTATTTTAACATTTATAAACTAGTTTTTCATCAATCTAGTGACATGCAATCTGAACGGGTTACGTCTCACAATTGCAGTTTATATGGATTAATATTCGGTTCAATTATTTATCGCTAGTTTTCATTAGTGGTGATAAAAAAACAATTAATACCCGAAATATAAGTATTCTCGACGTACCGTAATGGGCAGGGTTGGATATAATGTCATGTAAGGACTTGAAGTTATCAAAGTAAGTGTAAGTCATTGAGTTTTGCAACTCTTGTTTGAGTTGTTGAAGCATCTTTAGAAGAGCTTCGTTATACAAAGAGCACCACATGTTTGCCTCTTCATCACATTCGTGGATCGTCGAGTTCTTTGCTCTTTTTCCCGGTATACAACCGATCTTTCCGATCCCAACTATAAGGAATCTACGCGCTCCAGAATCGTGAATTCTCTGTAAATATAATTTTACATATAAATTTATTCAACTTCTAAAGATATAACCAAGAAAACAAGAACTTAATATTCAAATTATTCTCTCTTTTTTTCTTTTACCTTTAATTGCTCTTTGAGTTTATCAGCCATTAATTGTGTGTATTGTTGAGGATTGCTCTGTTTTCGGAGTTTTAACGATCCAAAGTAGTCGAAAAGATCGTTACTGCCTATAACCACAGTGAATAGAGATTTTGATAAGTGAACTTGTGCTTCGGATGGTTCAAGCTGTCTCGTGAGTTCTTGATGAATAGAGAGCCAGTGGTTCACTTGGGTTGATAAAGGAATAGCTTGTCCCTGTAATAATTAAATAAAGTAATTAAAGACAAAATAATGAATTGCAGGCATAGCTCAGTTGTGAGAGCCGTCAGACAAAGTAATTTGATCCACCATCACTGCATTTTAATTTTAATTTTGTTTTTGTAATTTTCTAAAAAATTGTTTTGTTTAAATTCTTATTCCTAATGATAATGACGGACATATTTGTGCTGGAAATCTTCAGCCCAACTTTAGGATCGAAATTAAAGCTGTCAATCGAATCAATACTCTAATTCAGTTTTTTTCCAGATCTTTTTAAAACAATTTAAAATATCATGGAAGGGAGTGTATATATTTTTAAAATATGTCTTTTCTTTATAAAAAAAGAAGAAAGAATGTATATAATTTAAGTTATTCTGTGTAACTTACAAGTTTTTGGTCGGAACTGTTGAAGATTCCGGCACCGCCAGAAGCAAAATTCACACCTGTCACGGCGGCGGCTTCTCTCTTGTTCCTTTTTAGTAAGCCTCTCAATGAGAGATATGGAGGCGGTAACGGTAACCCAAATTTCTCAGCTAATATATCAACCAAAAATTTTAAATTAGAATTAATTCCACAATATGCTACTCTCGGCCTCGTAACTCGTATATGAAATTCGGAATGTCATAGCAACAAAAAAAAGAAGAAATTTGGAATTTCTTAGCAATAATTTCGAATTAATTTGTAAAAAAAAAAATCGAATTATAAACATTTGACGTCGATAACTAATTGTTACAACTTACGACTACGTGTAATTTGTCCTTATCTTTTTTTTGGTCAACAGAGTGTAATTTTTCATTTTTTAAATTATTTTTTCAACGTCTAACAATTTCTTTCATAAATATGAGGGAATATATTTAATTATAATGGCCAGCACGTCACGCTATCTAAATCGAACCAATAGTAGCCTGACATACATGCCAATACTATTAATTTCCTTTGGATACCAAAAAAAAAATAGTGACACCGGAAAAAAAAAATTATAGAGAAAAAAAACTCACCGATAGCATCGGCCGCGTTTTTGCCGTTACAGAATCTGCCGGTGGGTTTCTTGTTCGGAAAATCGACGCCGTTATGTGGATAATTAGCTTTGGATATTGAAAATGCTAAGTAATTATTGTTTCCGGCATCAACTAACGAATCTCCGAACACGTATACTGCCGGAATCGATGCTAGTTTCCCGGTGACTGCTTCTAAACCGGGAAATGAATCGAATCGGAGTAAACCAAGGAAGATGAGAAAGATGGTGAGGAACGGCGTGTTGTTCGTCGGCATGTTTTTATTTGCCGGCGAACTCTTTAGTGTGGTTTTATTGCTATGATGACCGAAGATGTTGGAGTTGTAAGAGAGATGTAAACTTAGTGTGGTTTATATAGAGAGAAGAGAAATGTGAATTTGACGGAAACAAAATTACAAAGTTAGGAAAATAAAGTAAAGTAAAGACTGATAATGTGAAAAGAGGAAAATATAAAACTAAAGAGGCAACTTCTTTTGTTGTCATTTGTCAGAGACAGGGCATGTCACTCTATGATATTTCCTGCGAGTGTTATGGCAATTTCATTTTGTTAGTATATTATACTGAAAACATCAATTTTTTTAACCATTTTATATCTCTGCATATATCATCTTTGCATATGAATCATGTTAATTTTATATATACTGCTATAATTTTATCATATATCACTAAACAAAATTTTTTAAACTGAATAGTGTTATAGTTCTACATGATTTATGGTGCGTTTTATTTAGGTAAATTAAATATAGATTATTGAATTCGACTAGTCATAAATAATATTCTATCCGTTTCCAATTGATAAATTGATTGATGTAATTTTTTAAAAAATTTAGAAATTTAATATTTGATCATTTTTATGTATGATTATTACTTTGTTTCTTTATTTACTACTACCATTTTCTACTTTCGACAAACTTTTAATCTAACTTAATATTAATAATGATAGATTTCTAACTGTGAATGATTTTCTAATAGGTGTTAAAACTCAAACATCTAATAATTTGAAACCAAGAGAGTATTTATAATGTAAAATTAAACATCCTACAGTAGTTATTATCATCATGTGGTCAAATAAATGTTGGAGTTTGGACAAAAAAATATTAAGAAATAAAGATTGGGTTTGATCTGAAGTGTAATCATCGTGAGATGTGCATGATAATTATCAACTATTTATTTTGCATAACTAGTCAAACTTCTCGATTCTTTTATCATTCCAAGCCATATAATTAATAATAATATCTTCTTGGATGTTCTTTCTTGCACTAAAGTTATGAGGTGCACCACTAAAACTTCCATCGTATTAGCCCATGCAATCATCCCCTTTCTATTGTATAATACTCCCTCAGTTTATTATGATTGTTTTCTAAAATTTTTTTATGTTTTAAAATATAAAATATTTTATAAATTTTAATGCAATTTTTATTCATTTAATTATAAAAATAGGTATTCTTTTGATTACAAGACAATCTTTTAAATAAAAGTTAATAATTTTTTTAATCTTTTTAATTAATAATTTTTTCCAAAAATAATGTTTTATATTTTAATATGTAAAAATTAATTTTCTTAAAGAACATGTTTTTACCTAAAACATCTTATATTTTAAAACGGAAGAAGTATAAATTAAAGCAATTCTCTTAAATAGTACAAAATAAAGTTTTTTTTGTCAAATTTAACACATTCTTTTATTTAGCTAAAAATAATATTTTTTATTAAAGGACATAAATCACATAAACTCACATTTTTAGAATTATGATTTAGAGTTTAGGATTTAAAAAACCCCTAAATTCTAAGCCTTAAACCCTAAATCCTAAATCCTACTTCTTACCTATAAAAACTATTTCCTAAATTATAAAATATTTTTGCGCTATTTAAAAAAAATTCTCTATAGATTATATGCTTTTTAGTTATAAATACTCTATGCAACTTATTATTGTTTGATCAAATGATAGAGATATGAGTCCAACAAAATCGAGGAGGGACGCGTCAATTAAATGAGCCACCACCATAATAAAAATGACGTAATCTACAAGCACCGCTTAGAAACACACACCTCGATAACCCAAACTCACCAGATTCACATACTCGATGGTTTTTATGATCGTCGGGACCTTCTCTCTCTTCTTTGATGCTCCACTTTTATCTTCGTTTCATGTTCAGTTTACTTATCTTGTATTTCCTTATGCCTTTATTTTATTTTCCTTTTTCCCTTTCATTCTTTGTAATCTCACAAATGATGTCTCATTTGAGAATGGTGGGAAAGTAAAAGAAATAAAAGGGTACTGTTAAAAAAAAAAAAAAGGAAACAAAAATGATGCGTCACTTCATCTTCATGAATCAGTTAAAATTTTCATTTTTATTTTATTTTAACCTGTGTTGTCCCTCGTAGAATCGTATGCAGTGGAAAATAATAATCATACTTGTATGTTGTAGTTTTTGTAAAAAAAAATCTGAGAAATAATTTGAGAAAATATATTTGTAAGTCAGTTTCTAACTGATGTAAGAGTTGCAAAAACAGACATTAAATTCCTTGCATGATATCTTTTATTCAAACGTTAATGTCGATTATAAAATTTTTGTGATTGCATTTTTCATGTGACATCTAACAGAATAAAACTTTAAACATGTATGCGGAATAACGCATCCCTACACCGTCCCATACGTCCTCCTCTTCAAAAGTTCAACCTTTTCATCGTTCCTTCACTTTTTTTTTTATATTAAGAAAAATCCATTATATTTAAAAATTCAAGTAGATAACTAACTGTATACAAACACACACAATCATGAAAACTCAATTATTCAGCAGTTGACTAAATGATTAAATCCGTTTATACCATAAAATACCAAACTACATAATAAACAAGTAATATTGCAAATTGTAGACCCGTAATTTTGGACATTTTATTCTGTAATGTTATAGTTTTCATACTCTGCATAAAATCTTTTTAAAACCATAAAATAACTAATTATAAATAATAAATAAGATTCTACATAATTATGTGATTGGTAACAAAGCATGGATTTTTTTTGTTTGTCTTTATACTCTTCTACAATTTGGTCCGATATCAATGTAAGGCTCATCGGCTCTGCATGCATTATGTTGGACTGGTCAGATACAATCACCTAACTTTCAGCTTAGACATTTCAAAGCCTGGATTCGGTCAGTGGTCAAATGAAAATATAGAGAATTATGCGTTTGAGGCGAATCGATCCCTGTTTTAGATTACGAGGGCAACTCTTCGTCAAGTGAAAACTACTAGACCAAGACCACTTAGTTATACCAATTTATTTTATAATTTTTTATAATTTATTTTTCTATTTTTTCACTCATGTACGCATAAACCCTATTTTTTATCAATAAAATTTGAATAAAAAAACAAACTTTTATGAAATCACGGAATATTATGTTACGCTCTCACTCCATAAGCTACTATTCATATATACCCCTACATCATATGTCATTGTTTCATATTTTACACACACAAAAAAAAAAAAAAAACTGACGTTTGTGAATAATTAAAACCACTCATAGTACTACTAGATCTAGTACATTACCATTTAAAACAAAAATTACTATAGATTTATTTCTGATAAATACTATAGACTTTTTTTAAACGGCATAAATTACAATAGATTAAAATCATATCTAAGTATCTAACCATTTGTTTGTTAAAGAAAGTTAATTACATGCACCCATTTTCAAGGGGGTGCAAGATTTCTAAGTTTGGGCATCATATTTCTATCTCACGATATGATAAAAAAAAATTGTATATCAAAATGAATTTGTTTTTGTTTTCTACGTCAAAACGAGGTGTGTCCAGGTGTAGTGGGAATATGGGATCGTTATCGCCGTGTGCTATATTATCTACGCGTCAAGAACTTACGACTTTTACATTATTGTTGGTACCTTTTTTTTCTTTTTAATAATAAACTTTGTTTTATTTAAGATAACTAGATAAGTTAACTCGTTTTGTTTATTTTTTCTTGTAATAACGCAGTCACATAGTTTGTGTCACACACATCACTCAAATTTAAACCAAGATTTATGATAGGGCAGCTTATTATAAGTCCTTGTTACTGAGACTTTAATATGTATAAGTAACAACAGTATAAGTACACTAAGAATTTGGCAGGAATCTAACAAACCTGAAACTTATCTTAAATAGTTGTATATTAAAAAAAAACTTATCTGAAATAATACAAAATTTTCATAGCTTTTATTTGTATTTAAAAGTCCTATGGCCACAACTAAAGCTATTTCAATTTCGAGAAGGCAAATAAAGCCTTGTCATTATTTAAAGAGTTATTTAGGGAGATTGACCATCATTTGTCTCAGAACTTAGAGATTTTTTGTTATTTAGAAAATTATTCACATCATTTAAGATTCGATATATTCTACGTAGTGAGAATGTTCGTGCATATCGTCTTGCAAAATATGCAAAAACACATAGTTTTTGTTTTTTCCATGTAAATACGTCAGTTCTTACTTGACTTTTTTAGAGGAGAGTCACTCAAAACTAAATTAATATATGGGTTTGATGAAAAAAAGGCAAATAAAGCCACTTCATTTATTGCAATTTTAGAATTGATTCATTGACTTAGATACCATTGACTCTTTTCTAAAGCTCATATCCGTATAAAATTATGAAATAATATCGATATGTAATCATCCTTTTCCTAATGCGACTTTCTGTTATCATAATCATACAATTTTGTGAAACTAAAAACACAGGTCCATGATTATATCTAAGAAAGAAATTGTTTATCTAATATTCATTTGTTTATTTATTTTCTATCTTTTTCCCCCAACATTCATTTCCCTAGTTTAGGCTTAATTAGACAAGACTTTAAATAATATTCTAAGAATTAAAATGAATGAAATCAAGTCTCTTTTCTTATTCTAGGTGGTCACTGTCAGTTTGTGACCGTGTCAACTAGGCTAATCCCCACTATGCCGAATTGCAGAGACTGCAAGCAAGGCCATAAATAAACCACAAAATTAATTCATTGCATTCACATAATAACAACAGAAATAGAAATCGTTTATAAATATCGCATACTTATGACTTATGAGTATACGAAGGAAGACAAAGCGACACTATAAGACAAAGTTTTTAGAAGGCCGACGATCACTGCCGACTGATGGAAATTGAATCACCAATGCCAAAATCTGGTTACACACTAACTAGGCTAGTGCAGCTAAAAAACACACGCTATCAAATCATCAATCAGTTTTACTATGATTTTATTTTATTTCCAGCTAATTTTGAATACTAATTCACCATTTAAATTAGCACAGCTCATTCTGTTCTTTTTGTTTGAACTATAATTAACGTTTTCGTTTTCTACACATGTTCATTAGATATATAAGATGTTAACTGAAGAGAAAATAAGATCGGGTTGGGATTGGTTTGATACTTCTTTCTTGTTAGACAGTAGTATGAACGGGAAGTCATCATTTATTTGATAATTGAGAACTTTTTAATTTATCTGAAATCTTATCTCAGAAGGTGGAATTTGCTTCTCTACAATTTTAACTAAAAACTGAGGACAAAGTCCCACAAAATTCTCTGTCAGATCTTTTATTTAAAATCTTACAGCTGATTGAATAACAGTAGATTTTGTGTTACTTTTATAAATGTTTACTACAATAACAGCTGATTTTGAATATTTTGAATTATTTTTCCAAAAGACATATTCAATAACAGTAGATTTCAAGAAATTTGTTTAAATCACGGATTGAATAACAGTTGATTTTAAAAAATAATACAATTCTTCCAAAATCCTAGTTTGAATACACCCCCTACGTCCTAATAATTTTGTAGAGCACTCCACGTTAATATTAATTAACAAAACTACCAATTATTGTGTCTATATACGTACATAGAAATATGCAAATAATTAACTACGGTCTACCTGTAATCTTAGTATCTAACAGTGATTAATTTAGGGTACACCCGTTTCATAATATAAAATGTTTTGGAGTTTTTTTGTGTTTCAAAATATAAAATGTTTTTAGATTTCTATGTAATTTTTTATTTTATTGAATAATGTGTGACCAATAGTAACATAGTTTTTCTAATGATTGGTTAAATTATTTTTGTTTATATATTAAATAAAAAAATTTAGAATAAAAATAACATTTTTAATATGCGTGTTTTGGCTAAAACATCTTATATTATGAAACGGAAGGAGTACTACTGTACCAACGAATCAAAATATTAATTAACGGATCGATATATACTAAACACAAATGTGAATATGTAGATAGGTGGTAGTGTCTAGTGTGGTACCTTAGGAAATAGGTTCACCGTAAACCGGGGGATTCGTCATCTCATATCGGATGGTTAACACGTATAATTACAGCTCCTCTGACTCGGTTCTATTATTTACGTCGAATGTTAGATTATGATTCTCGTACATGAAACCAGACGACCAACAATATATATGAGATTATAAATCTCCTGATTGTTTCCACCAATCACCATTAGTATTACATTAGACTCGCTTCATTTTGTTTTGGATGCTATGTTTGGCCAAAAGCTAGATTATAAAAGTTTATAATCTGCTTTTCTACATTAAAACATAATTTAATATTTAAGTAAAACGTTAAATAATGTTTTGATGGATTCGACATTTTGATATCTGAATCTAGAACCTCATATACCCTAGATTCCTATTTTTAAAAGGGGATATGAGAAAATTTGATACCTTAGATAATAACTTCACCTCTAGGTCAATGTTGTTCTTCCAGTTAGTTAATTTTGAGCTCGGTTATAGTTTGGACTACGGTTGACTTTAGGGTCTTGGTTCATTTCCTTGGTGGGTTTTTTTGGTTGTTGTAAAGCTTCTGAGCTAATCTTCAAAACCAGCCCACTGGGTATATATAATATACATGTACATGTCTAGCAGTCCATACTCTATTAGGGCATTTAAACTCTCAATATCCAAATTCATGTAAGTTTGGAGATTATTTCAGGCCTGCATTTAAAATTGTATAGTTGAAATGTAAAAGAATCTAAACAATTTCAACAATATTGCTTTAGTGGTAATTTACTATGTTATCAATTTTCAAGAGGGGCTACTGAACTAATTATATTTCGGTACATTATAGTATATGATTTAAACACATCTATTTAATTTCATTTAAAACTACGTACATAACGACAGAGAATTGAGTTTGCAACGTTTGAAAAATGGTGGTTTTATTTAATTGCAAATAGTTGGTGAAACTGATGAGACAAATAAATATGTCTACTCATTATACTAAAAATAGTCATACCTCACATCTAAAAGCTAATTTATGAATAGAGGACACACACTTGTATATTATACCACAAAACTCTTAAAATCTTGATGTGAAATATTTCTAACACATTTTTTCACATTCAGGATTGAACATGAAGTTTATAAGACCAAAAATCTACGGATATACCCCATAATCGAGAAATTAGGCGTGCTCTCATAACATATTAGAAATTGGTCCAACTCACACGCAAAATGTATTTCATGAATAGAGAATTGCCAAACACATTTAGTTATTTCACTCTTAAAATGGTTGTAAAACAAAATTAAATTTTTCCAATACAATAAAAGTTAAAAACTAGTACTAGATTTGTTGATATGCAATAAATTGTATTGTTGAATGACATAACTCAGATGTAAACGCATAGTGTTCTGATGATTATGGGCCCCCATTAGTATTATCTTCTTCCACGCAGCATATCCTCGCTATCTTCTAAATCGTCTGAGTCTCTCGATGTGATGTAGTTGGACGGCTTGGATTGAATTCAATCTCCAAACACACAACACTTTCTCTCTTTTTTTTTTTTTT
>VBRH01000020.1:46237-56671 GCA_014578085.1 Cardamine resedifolia | reverse complement strand
AAAAATTAGAGATAGAACTAGTGATATTAAAGCTTGCCTGTGGTTGACTGACTCTTCACTATGGTAGAAGTAGAAGGGGATGTCTCTAGAGGCGTAGACATGCAGTCAGACACCTGCTTGACAAACAAAAGCGCATCCAAAACTTAGCAAGTGCGGAAGAGAAACTTGTGGAAAGACAATGAAAAATGTATTGATACAATATTTAGATGCAGGGAGGAGGCAACGATTCTTACTTCCTGTGCATGTTCTTTACTTTTGAGATGCATGGTGAAATCTTCAAAGCTTTTGCTTTTGCTGATACGAGAATCAACAACATTTTGCTTGCCAAATCTGTTAATAACTGATTCAGCTCATGCATACTTAGATCACTAGATTGTGTCCTTTGTTTTAATGCAAAACCTTTGGAGCGTTTCTCGGGCATCTTCTGCAACAAGTTATAACGATGCTTCATTAACCTCTTCTGTTAATTTTGTTTAAGCCCAGAGCCTTAGCCGTGAATCTGACTTCATCTCAATTTATGCAGCAAATATTGATGACTCACCTGAAATAACAGTTTCAAAAAGAAACAACAGAATTATATGTTTGCTTTGATATTTTTATTATGTCACTTAACCCATTACAGCCTAGCTTGATGTCAGCAGAAACTCAAATATCATTTTATAACATAAAAGTATCGACCAATTTGCAATAAGATGGTCTCTTCTTTTGTCACAACATCCACACATATCGAATTTAATACTCCAATTACACTTAGAAAAGAACAAAAAAATCCGAAATCATATTTATAAAGTTATTGACTTCGCGATTCTTCTAGCGAGTGTTTGACGTTGGACCCACTTGTGGCTCTTATTACACGACCGTTTTAATTTTTTTTCTTTCTTTTAATGAATGCTCTTAATGGGCCCTACTAGATTCGTGAATTGCGCGTCCATTGTACGCCAAAAAGCAATTATTCTCTACGTCTCCCACCAATTAAACGTGAAAACCTTCCAACTTGGTCACTAATTCGCACATATCCATACACGTGTCTACAGTGAAAATAGATCTACGGCTAAGAATTAACCCCCATAAAAAAAAGGTGATGGTAAAAAAAAAAGTCCTATAAGTACAACCTTCCTTCCATTTCTTCATATTCATCAGTTGAAAAACAAAAATTCCAAAGACTCGATCGTCTTCTTCCCAACACCTTCAGGTACGATTTCTCCTCTTCTTTTACAGATTCATCGTGGATTTTATCTATTTATGTTGACTTTGCTCGAATTTTCATACGATTAGTGTTTTGATTTGTTTTTCGTTTTTGAATCGTTATCGGATTAGTATGATTTTGTGTTCTCTTTTCTTATAGATCTATGATTCAATGATTGACTTAGTAGGGTCATAGATCTCATTATGTTCTTGTGTATGTTCCATTCCATTGAATACAACAATCTATTTGAGAATATGGTTTATTCATACTCTGTTCTTGATTGTTTCTTGTTGATAAAGTCTAGGTTTGGTTCCCTAATTATGATACTTCCTTCTTGTTTAGTCATACTCTGTTCTGGATCTTTTATTGTTGATTGGAGTCTAATTATGATTTATTTTTTTTAATTGCAGAGAGAATCAAACAACTCAAGACCCGTCGCTTTAGTTCCAAGCAACCAAGTTTACATGGTTGAGCTAGACATTCAGATTCCATCAGCATTCGATCCATTTGCAGAAGCTAAAGATTCAGATGCACCAGGGACAAAAGAGAACATTCACATCCGAATCCAACAGAGGAATGGGAAAAAGAGCTTGACGACTGTTCAAGGTCTGAAGAAAGAGTATAGCTACGAAAGGATTCTTAAAGATTTGAAGAAAGAATTTTGCTGCAACGGGAACGTTGTGCAGGACAAAGAGCTAGGCAAGATCATTCAGCTTCAAGGTGATCAAAGGAAGAAAGTGTCTCACTTCTTGATCCAAACTGGGATTGCTAAGAAGGATCAGATCAAGATCCACGGCTTCTAAATCGATTTCGGATTTAGATCGTTGGATATATATATATCTATTATATGCGAATAATTGGTGTGGTGAGTCGTGTGTGTGTGATCATTAGAAGTTTTTTAAGGGATTTTTCTTTCTTTAAAGGTGTGATTTTTTTTTTTAATTTAAATTGTTGTTGGTTGAATGTGCGGGCACTTTTACAATGATAGTAATAAATATTATTTCGTCTCTTCATTTAGCTGTTTGCAATCGAAAAAATTTAACTGTAATATTTCTATTCATATGTGATTTATCATACTACCGTAATCTTGAGTAAGAGAATAAGTTTTCGATGTTAAAAAAAAATGTGTTTTTAAAATTATGTTGTCAAATTTCAGAAATATTATGTGACGTTAGCATCACAAAAATTATGAAAAATTGGCGAAACAACTTGTATTAACGATTCCGCGAATTGGTCTTACTGGTGAATTACTGCTTTTTGGATATCTTATATAATATAGAATATAGTAGGGTTACGGAGTTTCAAACGGACCCATTTTTTAAATTTTTTATTTTTATTTTGATTATTTATTTCTAAAAAAAAATACTAAATATTGCTTAAAACTAATACTGCCAATTTAATAAGATTATAAAAAAATACGGTCGTAAACTAATCTAACATACAAACACAACAAATTTAATAATAAAAATTATTGCTATAAAAACTAAATCACAAATCTCAAGCTCTCAATCTCCAATAAATACTTTACGCAAAAAATTAAATAAAAATACTTCCAAAATCAAACCACATAATCTCTACTAATTTTTTTTTAAATAATATTTATTTTCTTTTAGATAATTTTTTTTATAACCAAAAAAAATCTTATCTTATGTAAATTAAACATTGCTATAAAATGCTATTAATTTAATAAGATTATAAATTTTAAGAATATAAAAACTGTGTCACAAAACTAACTACTAAACAAACAAAAAGATGGGCCAAAACAATTAACACTACTAACCAAAAAAAATCTTATCTAATATAGTAGGGTTTTAGACTATAGAAGAGTTATGGCGTCAAATGGAATTCCGAGACTCTCTATTTGTCAAAGTTTTCAAAGGAAGATATTATCAAAAAATAGATCCACTGGATCCAATTAAATCTCGGCTAAACCTCTGGTCAAAAAATGACTAATTAAAAGAGTTAGTTAGGAGTTTTCCACCTCAGTTTGGAATGATCTATGGATACCCGCTAATCGACCAAGGCCAGCATTATGTAAAGGAACAAACTTTTACCCTAATCTGACGGTCAATCAATTAATTGACCCGACATTCATGATGTGGGACATGGATTTGATCAATGAAATCATTGACCCATTAGATATTCTATTGATTCTGGTATCTCATTCAGCAGAATAGTCAAAAATATACATTTGGTTGGCATTTTATAAAATCAGGAAGATATACGGTAAAATCAGGTTATTGGACTGAACATAATTATCCCTCAGTCGGTTCTTCTCCCCTCTATATGATCCAGATATTTGGCCTCTACAAGTTTATACATGGAAATTAAAATGCCCTCCTAAAATACGTCATTTGATATGGTAAGCTATTACGGGTTGTTTACCGATTAATTCAATTCTTCGAAAAAGAGGATTAAATTGTGACATCTACTGTGTTCGGTGTGGTGCGGAGGAAGAGACAGTCAATCATACTCTTTTTGAATGTCCACCAGCAGTACAAGTATGAACAGTATCAAAAATACCATCGGTAATTGGATTCCCAAAAAATTCCCTTTTCTCAAATATGGATCATATATTCTGGAGAATTTCTGAAAGTTTTAAGGAGGATAGTTTTCCTTGGATTTTGTGATATATCTGGAAAGGTATAAATGATAAGGTCTTTAAAAGTATCGATAAAAACTCGCAAGAAACTTTAAAATTAGCGGAAACAGAAGCTTTATCTTGGGAGTTGGTAAAAGTTAAAGATAATGATGAGACTATTCAAATATCTCAGGGTACTGATGTTTTACCATTATCTTAGACTTTAGTTTTTCAAGGGTGTCAATGTCATGTAGATGGTTCGTGCAAGGAGACGGACAATTTCTCTGGATTAGGGTGGTTCTGCTCTGAAGATGGCGTGGTGGGAATAACTATGAGGGCATGTAACACTCGTAGGTGCCTCTCCCCTTTGCAAGCCGAGTTAGAAGTTCTTATATGGGGCATGACAAATATGATCGCACTACAAAAAAAAAGAAGTAGCATTCTTAACAGATTCCTCCGAGTTGGTGAAGATGGTGTCTACACCAGCGGATTGGCCTGCTTTCTCGACATACCTGGATGATCTCATGAGGATCAAGAATCTGTTCTCATTTTTCTCGCTTTCTTTAATTTCTCGTACTTTAAATTCAAAAGCGGATATGTTAGTACGTAGTGCAAGACTTTATCCGCAATTTGGTATGCATGTAAACTTTGTTCCGCTAGTTTGGATTTCTGAACCGTTTTAATTAATTTATAATTGTTGACAAAAAAATAAATTTATCACTAAACTAAAAGAATATAAGAAAGAATGAAAGAGAATCAATGTGTATAGTAAAATATAGGTTTATAGTATAGTTGGATTTATAAAATAATTTAAAACGAATAATATAATTTTATCTATAGTGTTTACAACTTATTAATATATATTTATAGTTATTATATAAATAAAAATAAAAATAATTGTATATACTTTTATATTATTTTACATTTTTGATTTTTACGATTTTTAAAATTGATACCCCACGCGACGCGCGGATACATTTTCTAGTAAGGTAATAGACTTGGAGATTTTGTAACCAAACTTCATTTCATTGATACAAAAATGAGAAGTTATAGTTGAAATTTTGCGATGTAACTAATTTATTTTTTAAATCAAACATCTTTGCATTGGATTGAAAAAGGAAAAAAATTCAAACAACTTTGCATACACGTGTTTATCACGTGACCTCCCAAAAACGAAATAATTTGTAAGAACACAGACAGAAGCATAATAAAACGAATTAAATAATATCTCAGAGAACTTTTGTAATGAATAGGGCTAAAGGCAAAGATATTATCTAAAAGCCCAAACAAAAACAAAACCATTAATTTATCAATTTTGACCAAATCGAAAATCATTTCTGTAATTAAAATTTTTAGGCCCTTTTTTTTATGGCTAATGTTTTAATCTTGTTTTGTTGCATTTGCCCTTTATCACTTATTGTTAATGTCGTAGGAAGAAAAGCTGAGGAAACGGAGACGACAAAATCTCAGGTCTGTCTTTCTTCTTCGGTCTGATTACACCGAAATTGACGCTCAAGTTTAAAGCTCTTTTCCTATTTCGTCGGTCGTTGCTTAATATTTTTTTTGGGTTGGTAATAATATTTTCCGATGTGTCTCTTCACTCGAAATTTTTTAAATCCGACATATTTTGTGTGAATTTTTATGTGTTTCGATTCTAGGGTTACTGAGAAATTGAAATTGTGATATTTTTTGTTGGTTGTTTTGAACTGTTGATTAGTGGCTTTGATTTTGTAATTAGGAGTCCCGATTTAAGGGTTTAGAAATGATTGCATGTTCGTTAAGATAATAGACTTTGTGTGGATCTTATCTGAATAAATCCCAGTTTTTTTAACTAGAATGTGTGTAAATAATAACACTTTATTACCCAGATTTTTCTCGGATTGTGAAAGATATTTTCAAAAAACAAAATTAAGGTTTTTTTTTGTTTTTTTAATGTTGGCGTTTGCTAGTTTAATTAAATTTTGGAATTTGTTTTGATTTTTGTAACATTTTGGCATTTTGATTTGTTGTGTGTATTGATGATCCTCACTTGCATTGTCTCAGAGAGGGTTTAACATTAATAATAACTGCATTATCAAGCTTCAAGAAATGGAGAACAACCACACTGTCTCTGGAGATTTGATGGCCAAGCGGAAGCGAGGTCGCCCGAGAAAGCACCTGAAGATAGAGTCTAATGTGCAGTCTATGGGTTCTCCTCCAGGGTTTAGCATGACTCAGCCACATATTCGTCAGAGGGACGAAGATGAAGCTATGGTTGGACAACAGATTCATGGCGTGATTGAGGCAACATTTGAAGCTGGGTTCTTGGTTGCGGTTAAGTTTGAGAATTCAGATAGCGTGTTTAGAGGTGTGGTGTTCAAGCCTGGTTTCTGTGATCCTGTATCGGTTGATAACGACATCGCTCCTCATCTCCCAATGATTATAAGAAACAGCGACATGGTGCATCATCGTGGCTCAGTTAACGGAGGTCGGAAATCTAGAGTCCGTGAGAGGCGTGGCAGTGGTGTTAGAAACAGATCACGGGTTCCTGTCCCGATTCAGCCTGCCCATCCTGCTCATCCGCCGCATCATGTGGTTCCCGTCGTGCTCCAGCCTGTCCATCGACAGAATGGTGGTGGGGAGGTCCCTATTCAGCCTGCTCATCCTGTGGTTCACACCAAGCGCCAGCCTGCCCACCATCTACAGAATGATGGTGAGCGGGTCCCGGTCAACCGCGGTCCTATACAAACCGAGACTGGGTCTCAAGCTAGTGGGTCGGGCAACGGCAAGCCTTTTGAGACGCTTCTTACAGAGGTAATTA
The DNA here is from genome assembly GCA_014578085.1 of Cardamine resedifolia. Lineage (NCBI taxonomy): Eukaryota > Viridiplantae > Streptophyta > Magnoliopsida > Brassicales > Brassicaceae > Cardamine > Cardamine resedifolia. The sequence goes on along the minus strand of VBRH01000020.1, from coordinate 50,104 downwards.
ATAAAGGCAAAGTCCACCAGACCACAGAGTCCATTGAAGCTGATGAGTCAGAAGAGCTAGCTCTGTCTATTGAGCCATTGCAGGCAATCCATCCGGTCCATCCTGTTCACATGACGAAACCAGTGTCGAGTTACGGACGAGGCAATATGACTGAACTACTTCAGGTACTTCAACTTAAACCATACCAATGGTTTTATCTCAACTTTACTTGTATTTTTTATATCAACAAAGATTCATGTTTGATTTGTCTTTAGGCTGTGCAGGAGAATGTGAAAGAGACGCATTTTGCTGAAGGACAATGATCTTCTGGAGATTCTTTCTTCTTTCAAAGCCCTTTGAGAGCTTTAAATGTCTGATTTCATCTCTTTGTAATCAGAAATAGGAAAACTAGAGCAATCTAACTTTTTTTTTAGCTTAATAATTTCAGCAAAATTACAATGATTCATTATAGAAATGCTCATAACAACTCTTTCAGCTATCCAATACACCTAAAGCTAATATTTGTATATGGGAAAAAAAAATAATTCGAAAACAACAAAAATGGGTAAAATCCTTAATAATATGCTCTTACTATGCTGGGAGGCAAAATGAAGATGAAAAACAAGTCTCTCTATAGGAACTTTGTGCCATAGAAACCATTAGGAACTGGAATTGGCATGGGACGGTTAGTGGGAAAAGGTGGTTGAATATGGGTAGGCATAACCGCGTAAGGCTGATGTCCATTGGCTGCAAATGGTGGTTGGGGCGTGTATAGCTGCATCGGTTGGCCAGTTGGGATTAGACCTGAATCACCACAAAAAACAATGAATTGTTTTAGTGAGAACCAAAGTCTTTGGTCTTTTAACATGAAAACAATACTTAGATAAAGAAGAATGTTTTTACTTTGATGCTTTGGATATTGGAGCTGTTGCGGAGAAAATAGAGGACGAGAGGGTAACTGTGGGTGATGTGGTGCTCCTTGAACCAAATCCTTATACGAACATAAAAGCGAAGATTATTTGAGTTTCTTCTGAGCAAATAGGGCTACTGTAGTTGTTTGTGTCCACAAAATAAGTTCTTACCTGAGAAATTGGTTGCATATACATAAGCTGTCCAGATCTCCAGACCATCACCTGGAATATACAATTCAATTAGCCTTTAGAAACTCATATAATTTTTTTTCTAGCAGAAGTGAGATTATGGTGTTGTTAGTGAAACACAACCTGAGGATTGGGATTTACAAGCATTGGTGTGGCTTGAACAGATTGGTACTGAGGGGTGAATCTATGTGACTGTCCCCTGTTAATAGTGGGTCCGGCCATCTGCAGAAAAATGGGTTCAAATGAAAAAATGATTGCAAAGGGCTTTGAATCAACGGTTACGAACAAAATTGATAGAATGGTTGTAGAAAGTAACAGGAATCATTTTAATATTACAAAAAAGTTGTTTAAAATAAAGTTATATCAATATCATCTCATGTTTGAAGATAATACTGTGTGTCATAATCTGGTCATGCAATATTGGCATTTCAGCCATTTAAGTACTTAGAGCCAATACGGAGCTAGCAGATGAATAAAGGTCCCTCTAAAAATGTGATATTTAGAGTGCGAGTGAGAGAATAGAAGATGACTCATTTCTGGTTGAATACTTACATGTTGGGGAAAATGAGATCCACCGCCAGCATTTCCAGCAGCCAAATTAGTGTACGGAACAAACTTGGAAGGTAAAGATGCATAAGACAAGAAAGGACTGATTCCAATCTCTGGTTGAACAGCTTCAGGAACTGGTAACATAGGAGTATTACTTGGCACATAACCCATATTTGCAATAACAGGCGTCATACCAGCATGAGTTGATGAAAGACGTTTTGTAAGAGATGGAGAAAAATTCTGTGCTCCTGGATTCAGCTTAAACTCCTGGTTTCAAAAAAGAGTAACAAATAAATTAAGATCGAAAGATGCATGAGTCATCAACCTCACAACCAAGAAACAAGCATCCCAAACTAACTTGAGAATATAGTAGCGACTAGCAGATATTCTGAAGGTGAGATATCAATAAGAATTCTTTAATAACCTTAGCCTTTTTGTCAGGGTTGGTTGTCTGCGTAGGTAGTAGCCTATCTGTAGATGCCACCAAAACTTGACTCATTTTTGAGTTTTCATCCAGAGTTGTGCTCTGTGATGATGAATTTTCAGTTGATGACGGCCTTTCTGCAGCGTCATGAAAACAGTTACTAGAAAGTTCCGGCATAGTTTTCTCTTGTTCTATCGGTTTTACACGTTCAGACGTGTTGGCCACTGTCATTATAACACGTAGATGAATGTTGAGGATGCACATGTCAGAAAACATTTTAATGTCAAAAGGAAAGCAGAAACAGTCCATCATGGTTATTAAAAAAAAGAAAAAGAAAAGCTTTTTCAAAAATGGAACTCACAGCTAGAACATCTTTGGGCATTAACCTGCAATAGGTGAATACACTAATAAGTAGCTGCTTAGCAATATCTTGAAAAACAGAATTTAACTATTTATGTGCAAGACTAACATTATCGTCCGGATGAACGTCAGGATTTTGTTTACTATGCTTTAAAATGGCTCCTGCCTGTCTGTCAGCAAAAGAATACACAAAAAGTTTGATATGTCAAACAAACAAAGTAACTAGTGCAGCACTGAACACTGAGAGGTTTACTGTAGCCAGAAAATTAGATTGCTAAGATTGAGAAATGAAGAGAAGTTTGAGACGGAGATAAAGATCTTAACAGGAAACTAATTATATACCAAAACAGTATACTGATAATCCATACCGTTGATGGTTCAGAGAGCTAGGATGATGTTTGTTCTGCAAAAGATGAAAATGGAAAAACCATCAAGAGAGTGCAAATTGAAAACCAAGAAAGGGACTCAGACTGTAAAAGTGAAGTAAACAACATTACTAGAATCTAAATTAACTATATACAAGGCATCTACTTGAATGTCTATCCCTTACCTAAACCGACACCATGTGCATAATTCTACATTCTACTAAATAAAGACTGGTTTCAATTCCATCTTGTATAGTTCTCACCGCACCAGAAGAACTACTAATTTAAATTCCACAATACAGGAGCATTGAAGATAAAAGCTACCTGTGGAATCCTGATCTCCTCTCTTCTCCCTGGCTCTTTTATGGCATCTGCTGCAGTTCCATTTACCTTCCCAAATGTCAAGGTTCTTGCTTTATTTTCCAAACGACTTTCAAGTTTGGAAGAATTCCTAATTCAGAAATCAAAGAAATTCACACAAAACTTTCCTATGGTACTTTTACAAAACCATGATTAAATCAAAACAAAACCAAAAGACAGATGGTGCAAGAAGCGAAAACAAGATTCATAAAATGATGATGCATCCATAGGTTTACCTTCTATGGTTACTGCCCCTCCTATCATTGCCAGAATTAATGGACTTATTTGCAATACAAGAACGAGTCTCGGAAGCAAAATATGCCACGGCAGATACAACATTTTCACCCTATGAACAAAAACACAATAAGAAAGTTCACATAGGGCTTTGGCTTAAACGAATCTCTAGAAGTAAAATTATATGTAACAAAAAAAAAGGAGTCAAACCTCCGTAACAATTTGAACAATATTGGAAGATAAAATAACAAGTGTCTCCACAATCTTTCCACTTGACACATTCGATTTACTTCTTCCCGTTTTAATAAGTTTTGCGTTCTTCAAAACAATGCCTAATACAGAAACAAACCCAGAAATGTCAAAATTTAAACATATAATTACCAAATCGAAAAAATGAATAAAGTTGAATAATCACATTCAGATTCACACCACCAATTCAAATCAATTCAAATACCAAATTTCGTCGATGAATACAGATTATCAAAAAAAAAAAAAA
>VBRH01000020.1:0-46208 GCA_014578085.1 Cardamine resedifolia | reverse complement strand
AAAAAAAAAAAAAAATCCATAAACCTCAAAGGAAAACGTACTGAATTCATTCTCAAGAGAGATTGTGTAGAATAACCCAGAAAAAATCGAGCCATCCTTGATATGGACATGGACTTGTAAGCCGATGATACACATAGTAGAGTCGATTAACAGAGCCTCGTTCAGTAATGATGACGACGAACGAGAAGAAGAGCGTGAGATCTCATCTTCCAATTTCTTTGCGATTGCCATCTCACAAATCTATTCGTTTCAAAAATTTCACACAATTTGATCGGAAAACCTCATCTGTTTCTGTATATATATATGTATCGGAAAAATAGAAGACGAATACAAATTGAGGATTTGAGAAATCAGAGACCGAGAGAAGACGATGTAAAAGGCCTAATGATTGGGCCTTTATTTGTCCTTAGTGGGCCTAGATCAGTTTTGTTTGGTAATTTTAAAAAATATAAAAAGAAAAAAAAAGCATCGTCATCGTTACTTAAACGTTAAACCCTTCAATTTGGCTGCTACAATCTCGTCTTCTATGAAACACTAAAACCCTAATCTTATTCTACTCTGCAAATTCTAGCCTCTCACAAGTCGTAAACTTTTCTTTCTCTGGAGCTCTAATTTCGTGTTTCTCAAGATGGGAAGACCTAAAACAAGGGGAATGAAGAAGCAGATACGTCTCAACGAAGTCGAAGAAATAAGTCTTCTAAACAGGTGGATCGAATCTCAGAAACCGGATTCAGGATCCAACCCACTTTCATTCGGTGCTCTTCCTAAAGATGCGAAGATCGGAAAATTAGAAGACGGGCCAAACGGCACCGTTTTCTCGCGCTACGCCGGCGTAAGGAAGTTCGATCAGTTACCGATTTCGGATAAAACGAAAAGGGGATTGAAAGATGCGAAGTACAAAGATATGACTGATGTACAGAGAGCTACTTTACCTCATGCTTTATGTGGAAGAGATATTCTCGGTGCTGCTAGAACTGGGTCGGGCAAAACTCTTGCTTTTGTTATTCCGGTGAGTTTGGAATTTTTTCCGATGAGTCACTATTCAATGCCAGATCATTTCTATATCTCTGTGGAAGGAAATTTAGTTAGAAAGATTGATCTTTGATGTTAATGTCTGTTTTAGATATTGGAGAAGTTAAATAGGGAGAGATGGAGTCCTGAAGATGGAGTGGGATGTATTATTATATCTCCAACAAGGGAATTGGCAGCTCAAACTTTCAATGTGTTGAATAAAGTTGGAAAGTTTCATAAGTTTAGTGCTGGCCTTTTAATTGGTGGTCGTGAAGGAGTTGATGTTGAGAAAGAGCGAGTTAATGAGATGAATATTTTGGTTTGTGCTCCTGGTAGGCTTCTTCAGCATATGGATGAGACACCAAACTTCGAATGTTCTAATCTTCAGGTATTGATGACCCTAATTGTTTCATGTTTTCACTATTCTTATATTTTAAAGAAATGTTCCAGCTACAGAAATATATTTGGGCATTTCTTGTTGTTGACTCTATAATCAAGGATAAGATAGGATAGGAGGTAGCAGTTTGCAAATCATGTACGGTCTAAGGATATTGTAGAACCACTAAATGGGTATCTCCTGTCTCCATTTATGTTTTTTGTCTGCTAAAATTTCTCTTGTCTTCTTGTTTCGAAATCCATAATAGATGTTCTCTTTTGCTGCAGATTCTGATTTTAGATGAGGCCGACCGTGTTCTTGATTCTGCTTTCAAGGGGCAGTTGGATCCTATAATCTCACAGTTGCCTAAGCGCAGGCAAACTTTGCTTTTCTCTGCGACCCAAACAAAGAAAGTCAAGGATCTAGCAAGACTCAGTTTGAGAGATCCTGAGTACATCAGTGTTCATGAAGAGTCGGTTACAGCTACTCCAACTAGCTTAAAGCAGAAGGTGGTGATTGTCCCGGTTGAAAAGAAATTAGACATGTTATGGAGCTTCATCAAAACTCATCTTGATTCTAGGATTCTTGTTTTTCTCTCCACCAAGAAACAGGTTACATGATTTTACCTCTCTTCCTCTGTGAATACTAAACTTGGAGGTAGTTTTGTTCTGTTTTTTAATTCTGCTACTTTTGTCCTATCTTGAGGTTGATGAATGAATCACTATTTTGATAGGTCAAATTTGTTCATGACGCATTCAACAAACTCCGGCCTGGAATACCTCTGAAGAGCCTTCATGGAAAAATGAGTCAGGAGAAAAGGATGGGAGTGTACTCTCAGTTCATTGAGAAACAATCAGTTCTCTTCTGTACTGATGTTCTTGCTAGAGGTCTTGATTTTGATAAGGTTGTAGACTGGGTTGTTCAGGTAAGAATCCGCATTCAGAATTGTAAAACTTTATGATATTGTGGGGCAGAAGTGTGATGTCATCGTGATATTTATGTTATAGGTGGATTGTCCTGACGATGTAAGTTCTTATATTCACCGAGTTGGGCGTACAGCTCGTTTCAATACACAAGGGAAGTCGCTCCTTTTTCTGACACCTTCGGAGGAAAAAATGCTTGAGAGATTACACGAAGCTAGAGTGCCTGTAGAACGCATCAAGGTAGTAGATCTCGTCCTTATTTTTTTTTTGAGTCTCTACTGTGGTAGAAAACATAGCTCGGTTATTTGACATTAAAGTTTTTTTGTTCACACAGGCGAACAACGAAAAGTTGCAGGAGGTTTCTAGACTCTTGGCTAATTTGTTAGTCAACTATCCAGAACTCCAAGGTGTTGCTCAGAGAGCCTTCATCACATATCTGAGGTCCATTCACAAAAAAAGAGATAAAGAGATTTTTGATGTGACGAAGCTGTCGATTAAAAACTTTTCTGCTTCACTTGGTCTACCAATGGCTCCTAAAATCCAATTCAAAAACAATCAAACAAAGAAAAAGGGGGTCTCTGCGAGTTCTATCGCACTGGAACCTGAGAATGCACATGAATATGAAGCAACTCCGGTTGTAAAAAAAGATCTTCTTGGTGAAGATTTAGAGGAAGACGATTTTGCTCTCAAGCCACATGAAGCGGGGAAGGAAGTAGAAAAATCAACCGAGGACCAAGGAGTTACCATGTATGGTTTTCACATTCCATCAACTATGTTTGCATTGATTCGATCCAATCTTTTCATGCTTATTTATGTGTATAAATTTCCTTTGAATTTTCAGGCCAGGAATTCGGGTTTTGAACAAGAAGAAGCTGAAGATCAATCTACACAGACCAGTTGGGTCCAGGGTTGTGTTTGATGAGGAAGGCAATACATTGGCTCCCTTAGCAAGAGTAGCTGCTGGAACAGGGACTGAAGTAGCCCTTGATGAAGGTAAAAGGAACATAAACCTCAACTTATATCAAATCCCTATTATTCTGTTCCCCAAAACTAGCCGTGATTCAGTTTTTACAATGCATGTGGAATTGGTTCTTGATTTTTGCAGAGAAAAGGAAGGAGTTCTATAAGAAAGTGGGAGCGGAAATGAGAAAAGCTGATGCCGTGGACAAGAAAGTAGAGAGGGAAAAGAGGAGGGAAAAGAGAATGAAACAGAAGATTAAGAGGAAGAGAGGAGCCATGGAGGATGAAGAAGAAGATGATGATGAAGAAGAAAGCCATGATGGTTCTGGATCATCTGATGAAGAAACAGGAAGAAACCGCAAAAGAGGGAAGAAAACCATCCTTGACAATGAAGAAACGGAAGGAGGAAAAATCAACACAGATTCTATCTCCATCGCTGATCTCGAAGAAATGGCTCTCAAATTGATAACACAGTCATGAAATCTCAGTAAGACGAGACAATTTAAAGCCTTTTCTGTTGTACACCGAGAATAGTTGTGAAGTTTGTCAATTCAGTGGAAAATTTTGTGAGTTGTTTCCACCTATTGAATTTTGTGCTTTGGTTTTGTCTACTACGAGGAAAAGTATTACAGAAGGAGATAATTTACTTGTTACTCTGTATAATCCATATTATATTCTTTTTGTCGTAATCAGAGAAGTTTTGTGCTAGATATTTTATCATACCCTTTATTTTTTTGAAACTTGAATTTGTGATAACAGTTTATAGGTTTTACACTAGCAAATTGTTAATCCGATTGTCTTCGGACAAAACTTTTAAAACAGAATCTGAGTTTCAACATTCACCAAACAAGATGTTCATAGCAAGATCCAAATAGTAAATCATTTGCAAAATAAATTAAAACTCACATTAAATAAAAAGATAAAAGATAGGGACAAGCACACTCTTAATCTAAGTCCTATTACAAGACTCGATGACACATATTTTCTTCTAAGACATAGGTAGAAAAAGCCGATGTTGATGTTGATCCTTTCACTGCATTGGAATAACAAAAATTGTATGAAGAACTTATTCACATGTGGCAAATCTTATAAAAAAGGTTGTTATTTGTTGTTAGTGCAATTGAGTTTACCTGCCGTTGCTGCTGATAGTTGTTGTAGCCAGTGTAGCCGCCATAGTACGCATTAGGATCCTGAGGAGGTTGAGCTGCATAACCATATGGTTCGTAGCCCTGTGGCTGTGGAGGGTATCCATAGTATCCACCTCCGTTGTTCCATTGGGCTTGATCAGGCTGTGACTACACAGTTTAAGTTATGATGATTTTGCTCATAATATCACCGTATCAAGTTTTAAAGGTAGAGATTTGAGAAACTGAGGGAGAGAAGTAAATGAGCTAACAAACCAACCTGCTTGTTAGGACTACGACCCCACGAAAGACGGATGCTTTGTCCACCTAATTGTGATCCATTCAGCGTCGAAAGTGCATGCTCTGCAGATGCCCTGAAGCACAACAAAGAGAATAATCAAGTATGCAAAAAAAAGAGAACGAAACGAGTTTGTATTCATGGTGAATGGCTGATATGACTATTCATACCTGTTGGCATATTGAACAAATCCACAACGTTTTCCCGGAGGTATTTTCACGTGAACAAGTTCCCCAAATTGACCAAAAACTGACTTTAACTCATCGTCTGAAACATTAGCATCCAGAGCTCCAACAAAAATCTGAAAGTAGAACGCATTAGACATATAGTGTAGCAAAAATATCAAATTGGGGGGAAACAAAAGAGAACTAACTACGCACTGTTGTGTTATTTGGATCGCTATCTCCAGGATTTCCTCCTTGAGTGTTTTGAAACATAGCTGCAAATAACAGGTGGGTGAACTCCAGAGAAATGGCTATAAAAATTCTATTGATATTGCATATAAACCCACTCGGCATGGTAAAACAACAAACTGAAGAACAAAAGATGTTCACTCAAACAACGTTTACAAAAATCATTCAAACTAGAAAAACTAAGAAGATACCAGCACAGAAACCAAACAACATACAGTTCAAAGATCATGATCACAAAAATCTAGAGTTAGTTGAATATTGATACAAAAAATCGTTGAGCATGGATATCAAACGGTACGTGCCTGCAGGACTTAACACAGGCGTAGAAAACTCTTTATCCTACATCCAAATTTCTTCGCTGTTAGAAGCTCCAAGTAATCAACTTGCAAAACAATGCCTTGGCCAAGGTTTACTAGTATGTATAAATCTAGAGAGGAAAACTACAATGAAAAGAAGGAAAAAGACTTGCAAAATTCTACTTAGAGAAAAAGCATTAACTTTAAGATAAGTCTCAAAATAATAGAAGGGGGAAATGATCTACGGAAAATGAAAAGAATTAATTTGAAGGTAAAAGGCTCAAAATAAAATACGTCTATGTGAACTGGTAAGTAATTTGAAACTGTAGGCTAATAACAGCCGCTTGTATTTAACTTCTTCTGAAAACATAACCAACTGACCTAAATGAGGCCACGCAATAAAGTGGAATCATTTTCAGCTGAAATCAGTTCCAGGCTCCCCCAAAGAGAGCCACTTGTTCTCCTGCTTTAACACAACATGAGCTGATTTTTATAAGCTTTTGGATGGCTTTCAGCACCAAGTGGAAATACAAACTTCAGTGAACAGAACGAAATACATCAACCAAAAAAGACACTCAATTATAAATCTCAACATAGAAGATTAAAACACACAAAAAAACTACATATCACCATTCAACACACACAATTCCCAAGTATAAAACATACCTGGTTGCATTGTAAGAGGCTTCTTATTAGCAGCCGGACCAATACGCATAGGCCTAGTCGAGCAGTATTGACCATTCATCTCACTCATGGCACGCATCTGCTCATTCTCATCCCCAAACCTAACAAAACCATACCCCTTGGACCTTCCAGTAGTCCTGTCAATCACAACCTTTGCCCCCTTAACAGACGCATACACATTCTTAAACGTATCACTGAGCATGTAGTCAGTGACCTCAGGAGCCAAGTCGCCAACGAAAACCGTGTAGTCAAGCCCTTCACTCTGACGTTTCTCTCCAGCTCCAACCTGAGCCCAGTTTAGCTTAAACATCTGTTCAGAACTCGGCATTAAAGCACCGTTGTAAGTCTGCAAAACCCGTTCAGCTACAGAATGGTTCACAAACTCAATGAATCCATAACCTTCAGATTGTCCGGTCAGCTTATTACGAATGACTTTAGCTGATAGAGCCTAAAACCACAAATTAAACAACAAAAAAGCCTTCACTAACCCAAAGGCATCACACTACTTAGCTAGGGCATACGTCATACGTGAAAACAGGAAAAGGAATTACAAAATTTACCTCGCCAGACTGACCGAAGATGTTCATGATATAGTTCTCGTCCATCCATGGCTGTAAGTCTCCGATCCACAACGACCGGACCTCGCTACCGGATCCTGGATTTTGAGATCCAGCTCCGTACTGTTGGTGTTGAACCAGTGACGGCGCTGACTGCCTCTGCTGCTGCTGCAGCTGCTGCTGTTGCTGTTGCATCATCATCCATAACTGCTGCTGGCCCGATGGTATCTGCCCTGCTCCGGCGGCTCCGTTTGACGGTGGTTGCTGCATCACTACGATTTGAAAGGATTTTATCTAGGGGAAGAGAAATGAAAAATGAAGCCCGTAAATGTCTCGCTTCGCTTGCTTTTATATGTGATACTGTCTGTATCGTAGGGTGGGCTTTTCTTATGGGCTCAATCTTATAACTTCCAGCTCAGCCCATTAGTTGTTATACTGCTACACCGGTTAGGTTTTGAACAAGTGTTAGCTAATTTCCTATCTTCACTTTTAGTTTTTCGCTAAGAAGACAAAAATAAATATTCGTAAGGAACAAATTTTGGACTGATCCGATGTTAGTCTAAAAAATCAAACGGAATCGCATTTTTTTTTTAATTAGTCTCAATTTATTTTGGATAATTCAGTTTGGTTTGGTTTGGACCCATCCCTGTTTTGTAACCAAGATTTGTTGTATCTGTGACTATAGGCTAAGATTTGTTGTATCGATGAAGAAGTTTTGGTCTACAGTTGGAATTGTTCAGGTCACAAGATCATTGTTCTGGATCAAAGTTTCGCAGAGTAACAATCTCTTTTTCACCAATCCTCTTCCCTCTCCAGAGTATGATCTGCTCATCTTTGAACAATATGGGAACACATGGAACCAAATCCTGCAATTTTCACCACAACACTAAAGATTAATCCTAAAGAATCTCACAGAATCTGACCAGACAAGTAGAACCCATTCAGAGTTTATACCTTTAGCTTCACACCGATTCGTTTGCAGTCACTCATCCCAACATGAGTGCAATCTAGTCTCACTATCTCTTCTGTTTCAAACTCTTCCTTTACCCTTCCCACGACGTTAACATAGACACCATTCCTAGCTGAATCAATACAACAAGCCAATGAAAAAAAATGAGGAAAACCCAGAAAAAATGACCATGAACTTTGCAACGAATGTACTACTTACAAAGTTTCATTAAGGCAGGAGAATGAAGCCCGCGATTTCTCAACTCTTTGGTCTCTTCAAATGTTAACCCCTCAGCAACATTCTTTACAAGTCTTGGGTATATCGGTGGATAAGGCTTCCACAACATAAGTGGTATGATGGGACGATTCTTCGGATCATAATTCCTTCCCCGGTACAAAACTATAATGTTTATGTGTCTGTATACAATCTTCCCACCAGATTTTTCCTATCAAGAACACAACAATAGTAAGATCAGATCAGTAGTAGTTTCGAAAAATTAGTTCAACCGAAAGAAGAAAAGGGTAACAAAGCCGTGTTCTTGAGCTCTAAGAATAAACCTCAAGGTGGAAACATATGTTGTCCAGGTCAAGAGTTGGTACTCCTAAGCATTTGATCCTCACTGCCTCAGCTTTCTTCCAGTGGTTATGAATGTCATCTATCATATTGTGAGTCACACCGCCTTTCCCTGATAATACAACAAAGTCGATCAAACAGTTCGATTGACGAAATTTTAGAAGACACCAATCATATGAGTTACTCAATGCTTCAAAGCTCCAATCACAAAATTTGATTATATCACAAAATGAGGAAACAAGAATTCACACTCCTCAACAAGACCAAAAATTTACAAGTGATATCAACACAAAAGTTTCTACCATTAAGATTCACAAAATCCCAAAGAAACGATGAAGAGAAGCTCTTAACTTTGAAGCTGATTCGAATCATCAAACCAAAGAAAAGTCTTATAAACTAATTTCAAAGCTAAAACTTTAGGCAAAAATATTCAAAATACCGTTGAGAATGAGGAAGATGGTTAAACTAATTTCAAAGCTTAAAGCTTTATCAAAATGTTTATACCAAGATTGATCTGCCGTGAACAATCACTATGGCGATACCGTTCAACAAGCTCTGTAACTTCCTCCTCTGTCAAAGGCTCGCCGAGAACTCGTGCTCTCTCCTTTTCCCATTGGCTCTGATCAATCTCCGGCGAAGCTAGTGCAGAAGTCCCGGTCCATTTCCGGTCCAATCGACCCGGTCCGAATGGAGAAAACCGTTTCGGTTCACGGAATCCAACTGGTTCAATTGTCGGGTTGGTTTCTGAATATGAATACCTAAAATCGAAAGGAAGGTCTGAAATCACCGGAATCTTCGGTTTATTTACCGGCTCCGACGACTGATCCTGCTTCGTTTTTATCTTCTTCTTCTTCTTCTTCTTCTCTTTTGGAGGTTTAGTGGGTTTGGAGATATGCGAAAATGGTGGATCATAGTTATCTGTAGATAAAAATCGAGCTCGGAGATTACAGAACAACAAAAACGAATCTTTTGGCTCTTTTGCTAGAGTTAAGCTTCTGCGAATTGAAAGCATTCGGAAACCAAAAACACTCTTTTCCTTTTGAGTTTGCTTCGTATGGTTAATTTGAAAGTGATGTTAAAAAACAAAAGGGTTAAATTGAAAGCCAACAAAAGTTTTACTCAGCAAGACTTATATTTCCTAATTTGCATAATGGCCCAGAACTACGAAATGTTTCTGTTATACCCCAATATATATAGCCTTGACAATAATCAATCATTCACCTTCTTCTTTCAGCTGACATGGTACAACAGCAAAATAGTTTTGTCATTCAGATAATTTTTTCAAAGTTCTCATCTTTACATCTTCTTTGATCTTCAACCATAGATTCAAAAACATTCAGCATATTATCTAAACCTTCAGGCTCTTCACCAATCTCCTTCATCGCGTATACAATACTCTCTATTGTCGATAAACATCCCTCTCTTGGCTGTCTCCTAACTTCTTTGTATAAACTTGTACCTTCCATTTCCAGCTTCACATGGCAACACAAAATCTTCAGCCATGGATTCTCAAGGTACATTCTTCTTGCCTTTGACCACGTCCCATCAAGAACAATCAGATTCCTTAGCTTCAGCTCTCTATCTTTAACTTTAAGATCAATGATCTTCACCGATTCTTCGCTCGGGAACAACAGTGCTGATCCAGGAGGAACCTCAAGCTCAAATTCTCGCTTTCCTTCTGAAAACTTTGTTACCACAAACCCTTTTGCCAGGAATTCCATGGCGGCAGGAGAAGCCAATATATGATCAAAACAAGGATTCTCCACACTGGTTTCGAGCATCAAAGAGTGAGTAACATTGCTGATGACACCTTGTTTCTTCATACAAATTCTTATCAAATCTTCTGATCTATTTTCTTCACAAGTTTCTATCTTATCTGTCACCCGCAAATCCTGACAAGAAATTTCACCGGAATATCGAGAAAGCTTCAAACTTTCAGCAAATTTCAAGCTTCCATGATCAACAACCACCCCATTTTTCTCATATTCCAAGTTCTCCACATTAGCACTACCTAACTTTGAGCTATCATCAAGCTCCAAAGAGGAACCATTCTCTAGCCTATAATCAGAATCCGGAAGATACCTGCTAATCTCGCTGCAATCCGATCCAATAACTCTAATTACGAACTCTGCGTCGTTATGTACATCGAAAACAGTGGTGACACTAACATTCTTAAGCCCTAATCTAGCGATTCGAGTAGAATTAAGCGCGTGTTTTCTCTCGAGACTGTGCTGAAGTATAGTAACACTCACCTGATTATCCAGACACGAAGATCGCATCCGCTTGCAGAGGCAGAGCTGGCTTGGTTTAGCGCACGAAGGGCAAGTGGGTCGTTTAGACTGCGAATCCATTCTTAGGGTTTTTGAAACCTTCAAGCCCTGACACCGTATACAATCGGCAAAGTTACTTCGAGACAGTATCAGCTGAGACCGGGCCACGACATGGCCCATCATCTGTTCTGATGAAATCACACACGTTAGAAAGGAACTGAAAGTTCCAATCTTTGTTACTTCTTCTGTACGAGGAAGATGAGATTAAAATCACCTGTTACAATCCAGATTAACCAAATTAAACCGATCCAAACCGAATTGAATATTTTAAAATGCTTATAAAACTCAATTAAAAGAGAAAATTCAAGTCTTTCAAAAGATAAACTTTTAATTTCTATTTTGTGTATAGTATCCAAACAATACATGATGAGCAGCTTATAAAACCTGATCAATATATACATCGACAGATAATGTAATTGTTGAGTTTTCTACGTAAACTCTCTTAACAAACAACAGACATCTTAGGAAGATACAGTTAAGTGTTAGCAGCTATCTGGTCTGCGGTACTTTGGAGGCAGAGAAGGACATTGTTCATTCATGTGCGAGTATGGTTCCATTGAGTTGTAACCAGGAAGTTCCATTCGGTATTTCCCAAGTATTTGACAGTAAGGAAGCTTCACATTGTCATTGTCATTGCACCATTTTGGAAGACGACTTGCGTTGGTCTCGAAAAAGTTGAGCATGTAAGCATCTTTGATCTGCAAATTGAAGAGATTGAACAAAAAAAATGCGGGTCAGAAGAGCTTGTGAACAGGAAGAGAAACAGAGACTATGTATTGGTGGTTCTTACTGTGAATTCCGTGACTTGAATAGAACTACCAAGTGGACCGAATAGGCCAGCCTCTTTGTACATTTCGAGGATGAAAGCGATGCAAGAGGTCGATTTACCATCACTGTATAACCAATCGTCTTCTTCGGGTATTGCCAGTAATTGGTCAAAAGAGGATCCGCGCTTTTCTACTTCGACCAGTACATCAGAAAGATCAAGACCCTGCCATTTAGACCATGCTAGAGAATAAGATAAAGAAGGGAACAAGGAAAAAAGTCAAATTATAGAAGCAGAGAAAAATGCAGAAATCATATACAGAAATCAAAGATAAAACAGTATGGAAGAATCAAATATTAGGACCATCTCTAATGAGGATAAGCACTAAGTAAACACTATCATCTATGAATTATGAAGATGTTTAGAAATTGGTGATTACAACAATCGAAGAAGTAAGATATCAAAAGGTATATAGAAACAAGGATACAAATTTTAAACCTCTGTTCCTAGTCGCTTGTTCAAGGCTTCATTCCACATATTAGCAGCATAATCAGGCTGCATTTTGCTCCAAACAGTCATGAAAGATGCAACCTGAAAGAAACCAAAAAAAAAAAGCTCAAATATAACCAATTAGAAAATGTGTATCCATTTATCATGATCAAAATTGTGAGAAATGAAAGAAAAAACCTACAAGATTAGCATCTAGAGGAGGTGGGTAGTTTTCACTAACGGTATCGATCCAGCTAAAAATCAAGTTGTGATAACCATATGGTTTACCCTCCATACTGCGAGCATATTCCCACGCAGCAGTATTGTTGAATTTAGCACGAACATCAGGATGCAAAGGTAGCAACGCGATCTGAGGATTCGAGTCATCCTTGGTTTGTTCAAACTCCCACCACTCCTCCCAAGGTAATATCGCTATTACATCTTCTCCCTATGACCAAAATTTAAAAAACTTCAACAAAAGAAGTCTAATTGTAGTTAAAACTTAACTTTGAGGCAGCATTTTGAAGTGTTGTTACCTTTTCGTTTTCATTTCCCGACTCACCAACCCATAGTTTCCCTTCAGAGTCTCTTAGGCAAACAGCGGAATGACCAGCATATGCTCCACTCACCCATTTCTCAAGGGTCTCAAAACCACCCCACCGCCCACGAATCTTTGAAATAGCTAAGAAATCACCAGATTGGATTTGATCAGTTGTAACATTTGTAACCCATGGTTCAGGACGAGGTTCAAAATTAGCTCCCATATGCTTCTCAAGAAACGCAATATTAGAGCTCTCCCCCCAACCGGTATTGGTAAAGAGAGGAAACACATCCCACAGTGCTTGAAGTGTTCCTAACATCCCAGCGTGCATAAGGAAAATCGAAACTCCTTTGTTCTTAACCTGATCCAATAAATACCCAAAACTCATACATATCAAATCCCTAAATGGGGTAAACCAAAAGATATAACAATAGAATTTGAACAAAAGATAACAACAGCTTACATATTCATACTCAGCTTTTCCAGCCCACTCTGGAAATTCAACAGTATGCTGTCGCGAAATGAAGTACCAAGTCCATGTCACACGATATGGAGTTGCAAAGACATAAAGATCCATACAAGTCCAACTATGCGCCTTGTCCGCCTTCACAACACACACAACAACAGAATCAAATTTAGTATTCATCGATTAAAAGTAGATTCTCATACCCTGCAAAAGTGATAAACTACAGAACTAACGATTCTAAGTAACACAAATTACCATCTTTAACAATGGTTTCTTACACACTAGACTGAGCAATTACTCCAAATGTAAGCCTCAAACATAAGATTCTCATAAAAACCAATAAAAATCCAAATTTGACAAAGAATTACGAATCATCTTCTAAGAGTATTCACCAGAGAAGAAGGTCAGATACAATTTCAAAACTTCTCCTAATTTCCAGGATTCCAAAACCCTAAAATTTCTAGACTTAACGGTAAGCAATTGAAGTATCAAAAAGTAAAAATTGAAGAGGGCCCATGTACCAAAAACTCCCATAATCACTCAATAAGCAACACAACGATCATAGTGAACGAAGGAACAATTCGAGTTTCATTTTTCTAATTTCCATTTTCACCTTAATGTGAAGCGTGCCACCACCGAACTCGCTACCGGACTTGTTATGAAACTCCAACCAAGCCGTGTTCTCATAGAAACAAGCACCTTTCCAATCAACGGAATCGTTCCCTGAACTCACTGATCCGATGAAAGTAGGAAGGAGATCGGGGGCGCCGTAAAGAGAGTTGAGAATCGGCCATGAGATTTCTCTGGGCAAATGAGGAAGCAAATCGCGAGGATGAAACAGTGATTTCAACGATTCCGCGGTTGATACAATTAGAATCAATACGAAGATGGCGAATAAAGAGGAAAACGAAGAAGACGATGAGGAAGATGAAGACGCCATGTCAGTTTTGGGTTCGACGTCTCTCCACGATATTAAAATCTATTTTATTTATATAAAGGAAAAAAAAAACAGGAAAAAATTATAACTTCCGTAACAAAGTGGCATCTTTGATTATTGTGGAACTAATTCAACTATTAATTTATTATTTTTGGGTCAAATAAAACTATTAATTTACGACGCCGAGATATCCTTAAAAACTAATTATCAGATTCAATCAAAAATTAACTGGAACAGATTGTTTTATAGTTGTGCAAGTAATTTCTTTAAAAAAAAATTAATTACACTTTTAGCAAATCAAAATTCACGCGTATGCTATTTAGTATTTACTGATAGTGGATTATGTATAAATTATGTTGTTCTTTACTATTGTGTTTAAACAATGGAGTATTTTGTTCTAACATATTTTGTTAGAATATCATCCCAAAAAAAAAAAAAAATTCCCAGAAATTTTAGAATCAGGAAGGAAAGAATTCCTTGTATAAATTTGAAGTGATATAATTTTCAAAAAAAAATTGAAGTGATATAAGTATATTTGACAACTCAATGATTTAACACAAAAAATGTAAGTAACGTTTTTAAAATGTGTCCAGGTCTTACAGTAATATCATGAATTTAAGGTTGGATGGATAATGGATTGATTTATGTCTTCTAGATATATATATCTACGTATGGACACAACTACTTTTTACTTTTCTTGAAAAGGTTTATGTTGACTGACAATTGTGAAATTAGTTTAGATTTGATAACAGATATTCGTTTAACAAAAAAAATAAAATAAAAATAAGATCCCATAATCCAAAGAATTTTATTATACTATTAATAACAGCATATACTTTTATATTGTATAAATTCAACCATCAACGATAAACCACATGATCAACACATCATACACAGATTCAAGAAAAAATAATTTAGTACACAACACTAAATTATTTTATTTGATTTTGCCCTGGTTTTTTAATATAAAATCAACAGAATTTGCCCTGGTTTTTTATTTTATTTTCAATTCCTTATCCCAATGTCATCATCTAATTACGTCGCGTCATCAATGATCTAACGTGTACATATACTTGAAGTATTTCAATGGCGTGCATATAAGTCGCCGTTTCTCCCAAAATTCTAAAATTACAAAAATGGCGTAATTTCAAAGCAACAAAATCAAATATTCAATTAACGTTACAGGCACAGCCATTAAAACGGTTATGTGCAAATTAAAAACTTCGTTGGCTTCACTTTGTTTTATTTCACTCAACCGAACCGAACCAACTTATTTATAATTTAAGTTCTTGTTATGTAGTGTAACTGTAAAGATTTCTTGTTATAATTTAAGTTCTTGTTATGTACTGTAACTGTAAGTATCAGTTTAAAGAGTCGGTGCCAGTTTTAAGTATCAGTTCCAGTGGATGCATAAACAGAAGAAACACATGGGAACCAGTACCGACGTTTGCCATCTTTATGACCATCATCGATCATCGCAAGACCCTCCTGAAATAAGTAACGAAAAAACAAGAATTTCAGTACCATTACATCACATGTATTGAAACAGCTAACACGAGGGAAATGGAGACATACTTCTAATAGAGTTTCGAGTGCATCTATAACTCGACCAGATGTCCATGAGAGCCGTCTTTGTACCTCTTCCACAGTCACAAAGCCTTGAATCTGAAATCCAAAACCCATTTCAGCTATTAACTTCGAAGAGAATTGTTTTGGTTCTTCTTCTATATGTTTGATTACCTGAGCCAACTCCAAGATTTGGTTATGGTCTTTGTTTAACTCAGTGGGGACTGAACGGACCGTGATAACCTCAAACCCGCTACCCAATGAGAACAGTTTATAACTTGTCTTTTTCTGTGAAAAGATAACGAGAACACAATTAGGATATAAACCTTTAGCTTGCTAATAGCTCGAAGACAATCATCTTCAGTCACAGCTTCACGATCTTTCTTCCTTCTGTGACGAAGATGGTAGCATAGCTCCTGTAAACTGATCAAACCTCCATTAAGGGATCTTTAGTGATGCAAGAATGTATAAAACGTACCGAATTCATAATACAAGTCACCAATTCCTAACAACTCAGCCCAGAAACCTTTGTTTGAAGCTAAAGGATCTACTCCAACTTTAGCACACATTTCATGAAATTGAGCCCTAAAGGCTGGATTTTTACGAATATCATTCTGCAACAATACACAAAAAAAAAGGTTTATTTTTTTTTAAAACAATTCTAACCTATCACAAGACGACCCGCCACAATTTTTTCAAGTTAAGCAATGCTTAAATCAAAAGTAGTCTCAGTGGCTTAATCGATGAGTCCAGAACCTTGTGTTTACGAGCGAACTCTTCAAGCTGAGATCGGAAAGTGGCGAGCTGTTCCTTCATGAGATCAGTGCGTAGCTTCGCAACATTTTCTCCCAATAACCGGTATTGATCCTGAAAGATAGATTACGATCAAATCGGAAAAATTTTAAAGAAATTACAAAGTCGGATTTAGAAGCAAAACCCTAGCAGCCGCTGCTTTTTGCACACCTCCGATTCCTGGTCGTCGTCTCATCTTTTGATCTTCGGAATTCCTCGTTCACCGCTGAGACCCGTCGGAAAATCTCACTTTTAACGGATTTATAAACCTTTGTAAACTGTTCTAAGTATAGCTACTGTAAGACTATATTCAAAATCATCAGAGTGGCGCAGCGGAAGCGTGGTGGGCCCATAACCCACAGGTCCCAGGATCGAAACCTGGCTCTGATAAATTTTTGATTTTTTTTTTCCTTCCCATGTGGACCAACCTTCAAAGGCCAATCAATTTACCCAGACTATTGGTCCAACTTCTGGTATGACTTCTTATTAGATTAGCCAATATACTAACAAACAAGACTATTTTAATAAAATTAAAATCTCATTTGGTTCCAACATCCAACTAAAAATTTCCATTATGCATATTTGGATTTGAGTAAGACTGACAAGGAAAAATGTAGCTGTATATTGATTATTGAGTATATAACAACTATCCATTATGTGTCTGAATGATGTGTGCTAATTCCAAGCCTTTATAAGAAGTCAAAAACTGATGCCCAAAAAAATCAAAACCAAAAAAACTCTGATCTAATAAAACTTTTCTATGTGGCCTATGATGCTGATACTCCTGTAGCTTCCTTAGGGATCAAGAAAAGAAACAAAACGGGGATATAAGTGCAAAACACTTGAATGGCTAAGCCCACAAACATATTCTCAAAGGACCCTGAAGATATTCCCAGAATTGAAGCCAATCCTGCTCCCATGAACGACCCAACTGTGTTCCCAAGGTTGTTTATCGACATAAACAGCGCAAACAGTGTTCCTTCAATCCCAGGAGGACATAGACGACCAGACAAGATCAAGAACGGCATAAATCTGCCATTTATTAAGCCAAAGCATGATTAATGAGTTTACGATTCTTGGAAGGAATGATCTAGAGAAAATAAACAAGGGAAAGCAATGTACTTGAGTTGATTGATGGCATCAGCTAGAGCTGATCCGAAGAGCACCATTGTCTTGTCTGAAACTCCATAGCCTACATTTGCTCTTGATACTAGAACCATATCGAGGAGTATCGTTATAGACAGTCCGATGTGTGCAAATCTGTGATGATGTTTAGTTGATTAGATAACTTAAAGAAGGGAAATATTGAGATGCAAAGAAGTCTTAATGTGTGTGTGTGTGTTAGACTTACAAGAGAGACTTGCGTAGAGTCATATTTGTCAGATAGCGGTTGTAGATAAAGGTTCCAAGCATGAGACCTAACCACCCAACAACACGGGCTGTTCCTAAGAAAGAAGCGTCCAATTGCAAGACCTCGGTTTGGTAATAGAACATGACGGTAGAAAGATTTGGCACAGTGATATGTGCAATGAAAAACCATGCCATTGGTCTGGAAAACCAGAGAAAGTAAATGAGAAAGCAACACTTCAAGAAATTCCGAAAACAACTAATCAAGAGAGCGTGCATTACCTCAAAATGATCGGTTGCTTGAATGCACGGCACAACTCAAAAGTGGCTGCTTTCAGTGACTGGAACAACTGTGAAGCGAAAGACTTTGATTGCTTCTTCTGTGTCTCAGACTTCCCATTGGAAGCTCCTTTTTTACCTTTCTTCTGCCCCTTCCTTCTTCTTGTACTGGACTTCTGCGTATATTGATAGTCTTGATCGCTGTCATTGCTAATCTTGATTTTCTCTTCAAACTCGTTCGAATCCAACAGCTTGGCCAACGGTTCATTGCTAACAGGAAATTCTTCAACCAAAGCACATGATAGTAGCTGTAGCGCTGGTAATACTGTGAAAAGGAGGAATATTGTTTCTATCTTCAAGTTGGTTAATGCATAGCCTCCTAATAGACTACCACATATTCCGCCCACAGCCATAGCAAGCCACGAGACAGACTGAAGATCTCCAGCAAACGAAGCCCTGATAAAAAATTAAAAGACGACTCAACTAATGAACAAGAAACTGATTTACCGGATAAAAAATCAGTCACTAAACTATACATCCGAAACTGAAGAACATAGAATCTTACTTTTCAAGTCTTACTGCCTCAGCTATCATAGCATCAACCACAACATCAGCCATGGCTGATCCAAGATTTTGTACAGTCAAGAAAATCATCAGATAGAGACTGGAACTTCGCGAGGTTGAATCTAAACCAAGCAAGAGCCATGGCACAAGAGAGAGCACAGTCGATATCACCAAATACGGTGTCCTCTTTTTCCCTCCAATTGGGATACAATCTGAGATGATTCTACCAAAAAGCAAAAGAAAAAAACATACATGTCATATTTTACAAGGCTCCTACTCTCACTGCTATTTTAAGCTTGAATCAATATATTGGTCAAGACTTTGATTCATTCATACCCATATAATGGTTTTATGCTCCATGGAAAGAAGGCTACAGAAAATACAAACTGAGAAGCTGATGGTGATAACTGAAGCCTGTCTTTGAGCTGGTACGAAACAGCTGTCCACACGAACGATCTAAATCCCTATTGTATACAAATATCAGCAAATCAACTTGATTATCCTGCAAAAATGCAGTTTTCTATAGCTAATCCTAAATTTCTACATCATTAATCACTAATAACATACAATTAAGGAAATCGATCTCTACAACGTGCCGTGATCGTCTAGTTATATACCATAAGCTACTCCAAACACACGAAAACAGAGGAAAATGAGATAAATTTGATCCAATAAACGTGTCGAAGATTCGAATTTAAAAACATCCCTAAATCAGAATTCTTGAATCCCTAATCGCATTTAATTCCCGAGATTACGATTTGCGTAATTTGAACGAAAAAATGCGTTCTCTCTGCTTATCAATAATCCGCAACGAGAATCAACCACCATTTCTGTTTTGGTATAACGAGAATCGCCATCTTCATATGAATTACCAGAAATAGATTGAAAATTCCAGAGATTGAAACGTACCTGAGTAAAGTAAATGAGGCAAACGAGCCACAAAAACGCGACGCCAAACGCCGATCGCAGCTGCTTCAACCAATGTATCATCTTTATTGCAAGAATTATACAAAAAAAAACAGTTTTTTTAGCTTCTTCGGATCATCAAATCTCTTTCGTTCCTCTTTCTCAGGAAAATCTCGCTCTCTATTTCTTATAAACGAATTTTCTTTACCAGATTTATGGGTTCCTCGTCCCGACAATTCAATTTTTCAGTTGACTGACGTAAAGAATGACGATAGGGATATTTTCGTCTTTTCCTCTAACAAAAGCTTACTTTGGCGTGAGACACGTTTTTGATCCTCTAACATTTTGACACGTCATCTGTAGGACCCACTCAACACCAGCTGTTCTGTATCTCCCTCCTCACCGCCTTGTGAGACTAGTCTCCCTTTGTCTTTGACTAATAAGACTTCATTTCTCAATTTTCTTCATATAAAATTACTCATCCTTAAATCAAAACACTTAAGAGGAAGATCTAAGCTGCTCCATATTAACATTTTACCAATCCAAAACTATTCATATTTCATATCATAGTATCTTCTTATTATTATTACAACTTACAAGGACTTAAAAATAAGGTAAAAAGACTCTTTGAATTAGCAATAAGAAGGTGCATATTGAGGTCGATACACAAAAGGTTTCACGGCATGGAAGTAACCGGAAGGGCGGTTATAAGTGAATTTGATTCCAGTATTGGCTTGGTGTAGGCGGCTGCAAGGGGTGTGGAAGCTGCTGATGGGTCTTGCAAGGCAAGCGTCCCATCGTTCGCTCTCTGGCATTGTCTCTGCTACTGTGTAGACGCCTTTTGAGTTTGTGAAAGCTTGATAGTTCACAACTTCTCCAGATTTGGTTATGCAGAGAACCGCAACCTCAGCTCCTGTAAAGATTGAACAACAACAACTTGAAAATATGATTGATCCTTCAATGATTGGATCGGCGTGTTGCTTGTAGCATAACACGGTTTAAAAGTGCTAAAGAGTACAATCTATTAGCAGATTCATGTTCACACGTAGAATCGACAAGATATTTTAGAACATGAAAGCAGAGTGGAAAAGCATTAACACAATCGGATTAGCACAAAACCCGCAGTGGGAAATACTAAGATGAATAAACTAATAAGTAAATAACTAACTTCCAGAGAGACTAGAAATGGTATAAAAAAAACCACTCGCTTCTAAATTTGATTCATGAAATTGAAAAAATAAATAGTATGAATCAGAAAACTTGACAAGATTTCACATAGAACATAATATACAATAACAACTAACACAATTGGATAAATACAAAAAGCACAGCCAGAAACATAAGGATGATGACCATACTTAGTTTCTAAGTTCTAGAGAAACAAGAGATGATACAAACCATAGTCTCCTCTAAATTTGTTTCATGTACTATAAAAACCAAATAAGAATCTGCAAAAACTACAGACAGACACTCGCATATATATGCACCATTTGCTCAAGAAAGAAGAACAAAGAGTACCAATAAGACTTCGGCTATAAATTGGCTAATAGACTACTCTGTATAACTAAATAAATGTTCTTTCTTGTCCACAATTTACAAAAAAAAAAAATAAAAAAAAATGGCGGGTTTCTCATCGCGATAGAATTCACAATCGAACATCTAAAACTGATTAAGGAGAAGACATAAAACAGAGACAAACCTTCAAGGACATGATCTTCTGGTCCGATTGAAGAATCATCACAGACATCACATACAACTCTACCGCGAATCTCGCCAGTCCACGCGTCAACACCAGAACCTTCAAAGATCACAGTCATCGCGAACAGACCCATCACGAAAAATCTAAACCTTGAATCCATCAAGGCAAAAAGGTATATCTTTTTATTTCCCCCTCGGCGAGCTTCTCCCCGAGACAGAAACACAGCTACTACTTTGTTACTGAAATGACGGGAGAGCCAAGCCAACACACATCTACTTCTGGCACATTTTGTCGGCTGTTCTCAAATTCTTAAACCCTCTAACTGATACAGAGAGTTCAAAAAACTAACATAAACGGCTGCGTTTTATACAACTCTTTCGGTATCATTTTGATTACACTTAGGGGTGGACATTTCGATTTATGATTTGGTTTCGATTCGGTTTTTCGGTTATATAAAAAATGAAACCATTTAGAAACCGATTGAAATATGGTTTGATACGATTTGATTTTCTTTGGTTTACGGTTTCAACGGTTATACCCGTAATTAATTCGGTTTGGTTTGGTTTGGTTTCAGTTTTTTAGATGATTTCATGATTTTATAAAAATAATAATAATTAAAAACTCAAAATCAATACATCGAATTTGTAATTATATTTGTATTCCTAAAATGTCAAAACTCAAAATCGAAAAATTGAAAAATTAAAACTCAAAGTCGATTTTATTAGAAAACTTAAAGAGAATGAAAATCAAATTTAATGATGCGGCTTACAAAAACAATTTGATGGAAACTCTAATAAAAAAATAAATGAATGATCTAAAACCTTAATTATATATAAGATATTTATATATCTAGAGTTTTTTAATATACTTTTTATTAATATTTTTTGTGCAACCGTTTTAAGATACTTTTGTAAAAAAAAAATTTAAACTATACATAAGTATATATTTAAACATATGTAAAAAGTAAATTTAAACACTTTAAAAAAACCGTAGTTTTACGGTTTTAAACCGAATCGAACGAAACCTAAATAACTTTTATAATCATAACCGAATAAGTTTTTAAGGAAAACCTAAACCAAACCGAATTACAAATTTACGGTTCGGTTCAGTTCAATTTTTTGGTTACAGTTATTTTGCCCACCCCTCAATTGATAACTAAACTCAAAGCCTTCAAATATAATTTTCAGAATTAACTCTTCCCACAACGGCATGTAAAAACGGCGGCGTTTTTCCTATAACTTGAGCTTTCTGACTTTCTAAGATCATTTTGATACAATTGATAAGTAAGGCAAAACCTGTGATAAACTCATAGTTTAGGGTCGACGATCTATTTCCACACGAGAACTATCATATACGATCAGATTCCCACAGAACTAATGCATATTTCTATATCCACCTAAAACAAAAGTTAAATACCTTAATACCTACATATTGAAAGTTCGAATTCAAAATCCACACATATTAGAAGTTCGAATCTTAGTTACCCATAATCCGTGGTTATCATTGGTTTAATGATAACCAGAAAACTATTAACCAAGTAACTTCTACAGTAAACCAAAATTAATCTGATTTCAACCCGATTTTAACTCCTACCCTTTTCTTTCTCACGTTCTCTCCTATCTCTCTCTCCATCTTCCCGTTCTGGCCTTTCTCTTTCTTTAACTCTCTCCTTCTCTCGCTCCTTTCGTTCCTGTTATCTTCTTTCTCTATCCTTTGCCCTTTCTCGTTCTTTCTCCTTTCTCTCCTCTCTCTCTCTGTCTCTATCCCGTATCCGATCTTTGCCTCTATCTCTTTCATGTTCTCGATGTCTTCTCTCCTTCTCCTTAGCTCTGTCTTTATCCCTCTCGTCCACTTCTTCATCGTCATTTTCAGAATCGCTACTCTTCCTTCTCTCAGACTGTCTCTTCGACCTCTCCCTATCCTTCCATCTCCGTTCCTTCTCCTTTTCTCTACGCTTCTCCCTCTCTTCCTCATCGTCATCTCTATCGTAATCATCTTCAGAGTCACTATTCTTAACCCTCTCAGACCGTCTCTTGTGTCTGTCCTTCTCTCAGCGCTTCTTAGAACCCTTCTCCTTCTTCCGCTCCTTACTCCGATCACGATGTCGCCGATTCTGCTTCAAATCATCATCCTGCTCCTCCACCTCCATAAATTTATCTTCCTTCATTGCCAATTTCAGCTCCAATATCACAAATTCGAATAGATAACCACTCAACTAGGGAGATTCAATGAAAATCAATAAAATTCAGCCGCCACGGAATCTCCGAGGAATGGAGAAGATCAAATTTGATGATAATCGAAAATGTTTGGTTTAGGGTTATTTGGGTTAGGATCGGTTTCGTATCGGATTTAATTCGTAAACCAATGAAATCCGAAAATGTGTGGATTTTGAATTCGAACTTTCAATCTTTAACTTTTGTTTTAAGTAGATATAGAAAAAAAACTAATAGATCTGTATCGTATATGATAGTTTTTGTGTGAAAATAGATCGTCGACCCATAGTTTAAGGCTTCTAATATAATTTGCATATCTTTCTCGATGTTCAAAAAAAAAAGTAAAAACATAAATATTCACTTTCCGATTCTAATAAAAATGATTGGAGCAATCAACTCTACACTGTAAACAAGGAACGCGTTGACTAGTCGCTGCTTAATTCATCACGCCCCCACAAGAAAACTCAGATTTCAAACCCAAACCAATCAAAATACCAAAGTTTTGATTTTTTTTTTCATTTCTTTTCCCCTTCGTATACCTAATTGTTCAATGCGGTTCCTTAATCCAATTCGATCAAGTTCTATAAAGTTCTGAAATTTGAAAAAGGTTTGGCTTCTTCTGCTCACTTGATCGATTATAAATCTGTAAGCTTTTTGTACGAATCCTATAGTTTTGGTGATCTATCTGAGATTATGAGCTAGGGTTCTTTTGAATTAGAGCTCTTATGTGATTTTTTTACTCATTTTCTGGGATTTGTTTCCATCGCTGTCGAATGTGACTGGTCAAGATTAGAATCATAGAATGTCGTTCTCATGACTTCAAATCACTTAGTCGCTACTCGTTAGGTTTTCGTTTTCCTCTTTTTCCCCTTTTCTCTGTGTGATTCCCTCTTGATTTTGATGTTAAAAGTTGAATCATTTCTGTGAATGACATTTACATTGCTTCAAGTTTCAACCTTTCTACTTCAATCAATCTGATAGAAACAAGTAATACAACACCTTACGATATTAGTAAAGAGAACAGTGGCATAATAATAATGTGCTCCAAGCTCTTATTCAAATGTATCTATAAATAGCTTTGATGCCTTTCTTCTCAGCTAATTAATTTGGTTAAGAGTTTGATTTGTCCACTGGATTTAAACCATTCTTTTGCAGTGCTTTCATTTCATCTTTCATGTGTTTTACATTAACAACACTGGGATATGCCTTGAAACTGGTATACATGTAGCTTCATTCTCCTGTATTACTCATGTTCTTGAAAGTAAAAAGACTTTAGTTATGGTGGAGTACACAATTGATTTGTTCCTCCAGATTGTGTTTGCTAATAGCTTGGTGATCAGAGCTTTCTAAGGAATTTCAGTTTGGTGCTGTCTATGGAATCCTCAGTTCCTCTTTTCTGTTTCAAAGTTTGATATGTTAGAAACTTGAGCTACTATATCTTTAAGCATATACCCCATTTTGAAAGCCATTAATTCCTCAAATAAAAAACTGCAAATCTCTGGTGAAAAGTGGCATATTTTGTTCGTTTTCTGCTTTTCGATATGATAAGGTTTACTGATTAGTCTAGGTTGATGCTTTGTTTGCTTACTCAGATTTGTTTTCAGACCTGTGAGGCCGGAAAAAAAACTCAAGTTATCCTCTGAGAGAGTCGCAGAGGCGAAAGAAAAATAACAAAATTCATAATGGTTCAGAAGCTTGAACTGATCAGAGGTGGAGGAGGATCGATAAAAATAGGAGCAACAGGAACAGTTGCAACTCTAATGACACGAGAGCTAGACTCAATGAAACAACCTTCACCTCAGACTCCCACATCAAGACCCATTAGAACAACAATCCCTGTCTCAGTAGATTGTGGCACATCTTCTTCAACTCCAAGAAGATCAAAACCACGAAAATCATCAGACGAAGCTAGCAGCAGCAGCAACAACAACAACAACATTAATAAGGTTCGAACACCAAAGGGTCACAATGCCAAAAGCATTCATCAGCTTCCAGTACTTGGCTCTGATAATGTTCGAACACCAAAGGGTCACAATGCCAAAAGCACTCATCAGCTTCCAATGCTTGGCTCTGATAATGTTAGAACACCAAAGGGTCACAATACCAAAAGCATTCATCAGCTTCCAATGCTTGGCTCTGAGAATGTATCGTTGCAAGGAACCCCGAGAAGAGAGAAGAGAATGAACATTGTGGATATTGTGGATGTGAAATGCGGGAATCCAGATCGAGCTTGGGCTAATCCAATAACCAGTAGACTCAAGAAGCTTGGTTTCTCTAAACTCAATGAGAGCATTCTTTAATTGCTCTGTAGACTTTACTTTTAGTCTGGCATATCTGGTTTGTATATCGGGTATGAACCGGTTTAAACCAAATGACAATGTAATCTTTCTTTGTCAAACCAATGTAACTGTAAACGGAGCTTTGGTCATTGTTACATTCATTTTGTTTTTTTTGCATCTTTCTTTATCCCAGTGCTACATAAAGCCAAGATTCTTTACACCGACCTATTATACTATTTGACAAAATTTATCTGCTAGTCATTATCTCACTATAATGGTGTGGATACGTATATTGATGAACTAAAATTTAGTTGAATATATCATGTATATATGTATGAAAAAGAAAGTAGATAAAACTGAGCTTTCGAGGACTATGCAGAGAATTTAGTTTGACAAGTCGAAGTCTAGCTACGTATCACATTGGCATTCTCTTTGTCCTTTTTACAATTCCGGTTATGGTAATTGAAGAAAAAAAAACAGGAAAGATAGAAAAAAATTAAATAGATTTGGGTAGTTAGGACCAGCCACATCATTGGACTTGAATGTTCGGTAATAAACACCTATCATCATGAGTTTCATAAGTTGTTCAAGTCTCTTTTGATGCGCATCCACGTGGTCCAACACATCAATTTGTTCTTTCTTAATTTGTTATGTTAGTTTTAAATTACCTTTTAGATATATAGACATTGAACAAACTTAATGAGGAGAGGAATGGAGTTTAGATTTTAGATTGTGATTTCGAGTTTTTATAGGCTTATACATTATACTACTAATTAAGATCATTATTGTGGTCTTTTGTCAAATCATTTATTTGTGGATAGTTTGAACTTAGAGAACGATTATTGATGATAAGATGTTTGATTTTTAAAATACGTGTCAATGTAATTGATAAAATAACATTTAGTAATTAAAGTTATGTTTCAGTGGACATTTTATTATTTGTCTCAATATGTATCTTTAATTTATCATAAATAATTTTGGTTAGGAAAAATATAAAATTATTAACAAGTGTGAGGTTCTATCATAAGAACGGAGAATAGTTCAATATTGGTTGATGCTAGACTCCACCAACAAAGAAATTACTTATATAATTAATATCATCAACCAACTCCAATTACAATAAATATATACTTAAGTAATCTTTTTTTCGGAACTCTAGGAAAAAAATAGTTATATATGTTGTATTGTGTGATTCGGAATCAAAATATAATAACTTGGGTGGTTTAGTGGTTAGACCATTATCTGAATACATATATATATAGGATTATAATTTTAACTTTTTAACTATCATCTAGACGAAGTTTCTGATTGAAGATAAAGATTCCATGTCAACGAACACGTTATCTAAGATTCTTCTACATTTTTCAATCAAAACTAACGTCTAAGAAATATATATATATATATATATATATATTTGTTTACGAAAAAGTAAAAACGTATACTTTGTCTTTCTTTCTTTCTTTTTTTCTTTTTTTTAAGATTGAAACGTATACTTTGTCCAAGATAGAAAAGCTTTAATATATCAGTGTTTGGAAATACGTATGAGACTCTCATGATCTCATCTAACCGATCTTAATATGTATTAGTGTATTGCAGTATAATAAATAAAATAGTTAAGTAGAAATATTGCTGAAGGGTACTTAAAGAGGATACGAGAGAGACAAGCAAGCGAATTCTTTTTTTGTGCGTGTTTTTTTAAATGCCTCATTTAGGAACTACAAAGCTATGCCATAAATATTTTTCTAATCATTAAATAGTCTTTATCACGAAATGATTGATGTGGCTTGATTCGTTATTTGTTCACAAACGGATAAGCGTTTAAACATAAATCATAAATGTTAAATAGACTGGCGGTAAATAGAATGATCTGTTTTACTCATAACATAAGAAAATAAATTATGAATATTGTAACCAAATGATTTTATCATATTGTTAAGTTTTTGGATTATATCGTTGAGATTTCAATTAATGTTATATAGGTTGAACATAAACTTTGCTGTTATTCAACGCTTAACATAACTTTTGATCAATTGATAAAATATACTATAATAGAAAAAAAGAAAAAAGAAAAATTGAACCCCTTCTAGATTAATAAAAGAACGTAACTACGACAAAAAAAAAAAACAATACTAGAAAGTAGAAAGTAATGAATGTTATCTTGGCATTTTTTTTTTATGCCCATTTTTTTTTTATGAGATTAACAGTTTTTCTGTTTAGTATCTCCTTGGGTATTGTATTTCTTTGTTTCTTTGTTTCTTTGTCTTTGTGAATGTAACAGTGTTATTTATTTACTATACTTATTTGTCCTATCTCTTACCAAAAAGCAATGTTGTTTGTAATTTGATTTTTTTCTAATCAATACTAATATTCAGATTTTTTTTTTTTAAATGAATGTGTCATTGATCTAACCAACGGTAACTACATCGACGGTTGACCACACATGATTCCTTATATAATTCTTTAAGAAACTACTTATTTAACCCATTTTAAAGAAAACAAACAAAAAAATTGTTATCTTCAACAAAACGCTTCTCGAGATTCTCGTGCTTTGTGCTTCAAATGGAGTTGCTATTTAAAAATGGCTTTATCCCCTTCAACCGTCATTGTTGCCTGTTTTCTTTTTGGTTTTGATATAAATACGATAGCTGGGATAGACAAAATCATTTAGTTGAAAAAAAAAAATGTGGATAAATTGTAATCCACCTAAAAAAAGAAAAAATTGCAGTAAATTATCATCCATCCCAAAAATTAAATAGGTTATTCAGTCAATAGTTTAGTTCACTCCATACACAA
Source organism: Cardamine resedifolia (assembly GCA_014578085.1). NCBI lineage: Eukaryota > Viridiplantae > Streptophyta > Magnoliopsida > Brassicales > Brassicaceae > Cardamine > Cardamine resedifolia. The sequence goes on along the minus strand of VBRH01000020.1, from coordinate 18,077 downwards.
TAACCATTCGAAGCCTTAATGTTACTATCTTTTTCTATTCACATATCATATACATATACATTAAACTACAACAACTGATTAGGTGTATACCATACTTGATTATAATTCATTTCACAGTAATATAGATAAATTTCGTATAAAAATGCAGGAATAATCAAATGAGAATACACGCCAGGATGCATTATTAAAAGATAAAGTATAGACGTACAATAATCAGATAAGAACAACGATATATATATATATATATATATATGTCGGAAAAAACGATATATATAAGAATACTATCATAAAAATTCAATGAGATTGAATAATCAAATGTTGACAAACAAATATGAATAATCAAATAATTAACTAGTGAGCAGTGACACGTACACTTGGGGTTTACTCCACAGGGAGATACTAATTAGCTCTGGAATTGACTATATTACCCTTTCATAGCAAGATGCCAAAACTGAAAACCAATGGCAAAAAGGCATCAACGGGGATATTTTCGGCATTTCACGAGACGACGGGTCAACCACCAACTCATATTAACCGATAACTTCCAATTACACAGTGACAGGAAGAGACAATTAAAAAAAAAAAAAAACAGAGGATGTGAACTTAAAAGAACACCAAAAGATCACATCTTTCTCTCTGTTTCAATGGCCGAGAAGATCCAAGAGATCGCCGGAAAGATGACTCCTTTCTGCCGGAAAATAGTTCACGTGAACATAAAATGGAGATTCATCGAAAGGGTATCAATCTTTGGAGATTTTTTTAGGTTTCTATGGAGAAAAATCGTATCTTGTTCAACTATCATCGAAAGACCTATTATTTACCGACGAATCATTCACCGTATTTCTTCCACCGCCGGCGATATCTTCGACGGAGACGACGACACTGCGATCGAACCCACTGTTTCCGGGAGAAGGTTTAGTTCAAGTTCGGATTCAGATTTGGTTAGTCTCAAGATCAGTATACTAGGTGATTGTCAAACAGGGAAAACTACTTTTGTAGTAAGTATGATTTTTTTCTTTTTTAACCAAGTATGAAATCTTGTGTTGATTAATAATTACTGTTTTAGTATATTACTAAATTAACTGATTAATTCTTATATGTTTTTATTTTTAAAATTTTTTAAAGATAAAATATGTCGGAGATGAGAATCAAGGGGTCTTGGAGATGACGGGTTTGAATTTGATGGACAAAACGTTTTATGTTCAAGGAGTTACAATTTCGTTTAGCATTTGGGATGTAGGAGGTGAGTCAAATCAATATTTAATTAATCAAATAAAAAAATATGGATGGGTGATTAGTGTGTTGTTAATTACTAGAAGATTGATTATAAATGATTATGAAGGTGATGAAAAGAGGTCAAAAGATCATATACCGATTGCTTGTAAAGATGCAGTAGCAATCTTGTTCATGTTTGATCTAACCAGTCGATCTACTCTTAACAGGTTTGTTATTTCTTCATCAACTTTTTTTTTTTTTTGGGGTAACATTTTTCTCCTCATGTGATTTTTTTTTTCCCTTTTAACATGTGATTTTTTTTGTTTGTTCAGTGTCTTCGGGTGGTATAGCCAGGCAAGAAAATGGAACACGGTACGTTTTATATCTCGTTTTTTTGTAAGGTAATAAAACAACCATATCAATAATTTGTTGTTGATTAGATAGAGGTCTTATCTATGTATATTTTAATTTTGTTTTAGTTTAGATTTTTAATACTAGCAAGTAAAGAAACCAAATTCAACTTGAGTTGTTCCATACATCTTCGACGTCAATTTAGATTCGACTTTATAACTTAAATGGATTTTATTAGTTTCAACTTTCAATTCTTACCAAAGAGGTGTTAGCATAATGGTAGTATAATGGTAGTATAAGGGGTTGGTTTTTTTTTCTGAAGAAATTAAGGAACAAAAGTTCAGAACTCCCACAGTATATATAAAAAAAACTTTCAATTTTTTTATTTTTTTTTTTGGTGCTAATTGTTTTATGGACACATAAAAGCTGGTTCATTTTCCGGTTAGTTTTATTAAACCAAGTAGAATTTAGCACGACTAACTTTTCTTGACTAGTTGAATGAATGCCTAATGCTTTATACGAATATAAATTATTATTAACATTAAAGGAGATATTAAAAAAAAAAAAAAAAATTGGAATCTGATTCCTACATTATTACTTTTTCTTAAAGGTATTTAATAATTTCGTGTTTTCTTATATCAGACGGCAATTCCGATTCTAATAGGAACAAAATTCGATGATTTCGTTCGGCTCCCACCTAATCTGCAGTGGACCATTGTTACTCAGGTATACAACCATGTAATCATCAGTTGAACACACATTTCATTATATTTTACGTTTTGATGATGATTTAAACAGTTGGATTTTATATAATAATTATTAAAATTTTGTTTGGTTTGATAATTAGGCAAGAGCATACGCGAAGGTGATGAAGGCGTCATTGTTCTTTTCAAGTGCGACACATAACATAAATGTGAACAAAATATTCAAATTCATTTTGGCTAAACTATTTAATTTGCCTTGGAAGATCGACAGAAATTTGACCTTAGGTGAACCCATTATCGACTACGATTCCTAATTTAATCTCTCTTTTTTTCTTCTTACATTTTTGGTATTTATTTACCACTTTGTACATTAATTCCTAAAAATATATTTGTAGGAAGATAATAAAGAGATAAATTAGTGGTATCCTTGGGTACTCTTATTTTATTGGTTGTAAAAAGATACGGGGATTAAAATATCAAAAGGAAAGATATCAGACAATGAAGTGACATTTCAAGAACTTTACAGTAGACGATTTATCAAGTTTCTAAATTTTCAGCTCTATGTGAAACCTAACAGAAAACGATTTATAAAAAAAACATAAGAGAAGATTTAGTTATCACGCATAGATTTATAATGAAATTGTACATTTAAAAAAAAAAGAGAGAGCTTATATTGATCTTCGGCTCTTGTATCTCTCTAATCAAAGTTTTCACATCACATTCATAACCAAATAAATTATCATCTTCTACTACAAATGTTCTCATCACATTATTAACATAGACACAACCTTCTTCATCAACCCTCATATAATCAAACACTTTTTCACAAGCATTCCAATTTCCCTTTTTCCGCCTCAGAACAGAAACATAGATAAATATGTTTAATGAAAAAATAATGAAAAAAAGAGAGATTATATATGGCACTGAGCATAGATGTAAGGAATTCAAAGATCATCATTTTTTTCTGAAAAACTGAGAAAAACAATCTATATAACCAATGACTTTATCGTATTCCATAGCGCGGAATAGATCAAATGCCTAGGCATGAACACAATATATTTGATAGGTGAAGTTTTTACTAGTTGGACGACGAGATCATATTCAAAACAAAGATATGGCCTTGACGGAGTTTTTTTAAGGTTGATTTTACTCCTAGACATTTTGATGATCTCAGCTTTGTGAGCAGCAGATATGCAATCAACACACACAAAAATGAATCATCAAATAACTCAAATAAGCTTGAAACATCTAAGTATCAAATGAAAATTTTCTTGAAGAGAACACATAATTCTTTTTCTAACTCAACAAAACAAAGATAATTAAGGAATCCGTGCAAAATTTAATACAAAAATGGCCATATGTAGACTGAACTACATCAGATTTATCCAGCCTTTTATAACCTTACATCATTACAGAAATTGTCTGTATTTTCTTTGGAAACTTTTATACACATAGTTTTAGAACTATTTTAACGGAAAAAAATATAAAACAAAATGGACCATTTCACAATTTTATTGTTGAAAAGACCCTTTATATTCTAATTTCACACGTTATATATTATTTTCACAATAAAATTATGAAATGGCACATTTCAATAATTGATGCAAACCAAAATTCCATTACATGGACTTATCAAACAACATTTGAACAAGAAACGTACCTGATTTCCTTCCTAGGAAATCGACATAACTTGATAGAGTTGTAAGTCATACTAATTGGAAATGTAGATTTCATAGACAATAAGATCTATAACTTGGATAATTTATATTGATTTCACGTATATGTAGCTTTGGACCTGGATCATTGGACACAACAAAGTGATACTACGACTACTCGGAAGTTGTGAAAGTTACAAACAACTTTGAGAGAGAGGTTTTGGAAAAGTATACAATTGTCTTAAATGACGACCAAGTAGCTGTCAAGATTGTGTCTGAATCATCAGCTCAAGGTTACAAAGAGTTATCTACGGTTATCTTTGATTCTGTCTGAATCATCAGCTAAAGATCTTGGTCTTCATCTAGGGATACAATTTACAAATCGCTGTCAAAATTCTGTCTGAATCATCATCTACGGTCCTTTTTCTCTATCATCTACCAAGAACAAACAACAAGATCCAGTTTTCTAGTATTAATTATATATTCACATGATAAGAATTAGTCCCTAAGAAATCAACTAACAATGATAACTTCATCTACTAACCAAACAAATTTTAATCACCAAACAAAACAAAATTAAGTTCATAGAAGCTAAGATCCGTTCAAACACCTAAAACCCATTTACTATATCAATTTTTGGATCTCGTTGTGCATCATCTACAATTTTTCTAGTTTCTGCTATAATATTTAGATTATATGACAACTTCAAAACGAATTGAAAGGTAAATTAACAAACCGAGGACACAATATTAAGATAGGAAATGTAAATCCAAAAAACAAATGCGTACAGACTCAAATAAAAACAAAAATAAAAATAACTCAAAACCGATGTGTAGTATATAAAACTCAAATTTGCTCAAAGGTATACAACTCTACTGCATAGATACAATATATCAACCGTTGGATTTATAAGTAAAAGACAAAACTCCTCTCGTTTCCTTTTCTTTGTTTCGTAAGGGAAAAGAAAAACAAAAATTATAAAAGAAAAAATAATCTGAAAAAAAAAAAAGTTACTATTATTTCAACGGCTCTAACTGAATTTCCATCCTCCCTCCATTTCTATCTTGATCATCTTTATCTCTGAAACCTCCTCTTGAGTCTATTAGATCAATCGAATCATCTTCTTCTACATTCCCCAAAACCCAATTCCCTCTGCTCAGATTCCTTGCTTTTCTTCTTCTTCGTTCCCGATACTCCAAATACGCAACAGTAACCACGCCGAGGAAGACCCATAGCGCGAGGGCCAAGTTAAGCCCATCCACGTTTTCTGCTCCATTCCTTTCTCCCAGATGTTTCATTCCAGTGAAAAGCGCGATAACTCCAATTACCACAGCTGATTGACCGACGATCGAATGAGAATACTCCCAGATTATCCGCTTTGAAGAGATTAATTCTCCTTGAGCGGGTTTCGCAGGCCTTAGCCAAGCGTTCACGGGTTGAGCGCAAGCCAAAACTATGGCTGTGAAACCGAATTTGACGTGGGATGAACTGAAGCTGAAACCGTTAAGCTCAGCTACTGCAAAGAGGAGGCCGAGGAAGACAATGGCTAGTCCAGAACATTGAAGATACATATGAATCTTGAACCAGCCATCGCCTTTTATGTGTTTTAGGTATCTTGCGGATAATATCCCGCCGGGAAGCAGGATTCCCCAAGCAAGGAACATCATGAACCCATGTACCCCCAACACCGGTCTTAGATCTTGTTCTGCTTCTGCGGATCCACGTGTTAACATTACACGGACAGGTCTCTGACTTGTAACCGAGTGCATGTTTCTCTCAGTCAACTGACCATCTGTCCATTTAGCACCCATTGCCCATATCACTTTAAGAGGAGTTGTGGGATCGATCATATTCTTACATTCGGGGCTGTCTCGATGACTGCATGACGGTTTTAAGGGACGGGTAAACTCCAGTGTGATGATTCCCTCTTCGGATTTGCATCTCACGTATGTCATATTTTCGGTTGTGGGATGCACAGAAGAAGCGGATGCTCCATCAATCCAGTAAGTATTTACATGCCCTGTTCCGTTTCTATCAAACCAACCAACATAAGCATAACTGTTCGTCATTTCGCTACCAAAACCAATTGCAAGATAACCGCTTTTCTTCTCGCCACGAGCTGCAATCGATATTGAATCCCCTACTATGGTCCAAAAGAATTTAACTTGCTGATCATCTAGATTAACACTGTTGTTGTACATATCCGACAGTCCCCCGTCAACAACCTGAACCTTCCAACCCATTTTCTCTTGAAAAATCGAGTGATAATAGAGTTGGTCAGGTGTATTTCTATTAGGAGCCCAAACTAGCTCCAACGGACTCGACAGTACTCCATGAGTTTCTTGCCCACCCGCATAGATCGTCTCAGTTCTGTTCCTTAGAGAAGCATTCCCACCAAGAAAATCCGAAGTTATATAGAAAGAAACATCGTGTCCTGCTTCTATTGAAAACTTCACAGGAACTCCTCTTTCCACTTTCAACACCGGCGCTTCTTTCTTGTTAATATACAGAACCTTCAAAGGGTTTGGAGGGTTTGGATAATGCACAGATGGTCCGGCCGTGACAACAAGAGGTGCGTTGGCATCAGCAATGATCACACCTTGATCATACTTATTTTCTGCATCCAATGGTCCCAAACATTCATCCACATGCTCTGTAAGATTTAGTGAAAAATGCCCGAAGTTTTCTGATTCCACACCGCCATGATTCACAGGGAGATAGTGAGGATTAATAACATCTGGTGGTTTTATCACCCCGAGTGCCCAAATAACTGTAAGGTTCTCAGTTGCATTCACAGGAAAATCAAAGTTATTATCACTATCGTTCAACGGTCTCCTATACCTAACAAACGAAACTCCATCTATCCTATGCCCGTAAACCAGTTTTGTGTTATTCACCGAAGAGCCAATTGGATCTAATTCTTCATACACAGTGTCAGGACAAACCCCAGAAGCTATACCGTCCTTCACAGAGCACACACTGGAATCTGTGATATAAAAATCATCAGCAAACGGGAAGCCATCTTCTCTAATCCCAGTAACCACAACATCAGCATTCAACATCAAATTCGATGTAGAATTCGGTTTAGCCCAACCAAACGCCATGTAGTTCAGTAAACCAGTTGTAGCCTCTAAACCAATATCGACATAACCTTTCTCTGCATTCAAGCTCCACCTAAGCCTATACTTATCCGAAAGCTTCTTACAATTATCAAACATAGTAGGAGCCTTAAAAGGCTCACTATTGTTCGATTTCCCGGTCGCAACATCTTTAGTCTCTGAAGGAGGTGATTCAGTTTCTGGAGACGAAGAATCTGATGCCGTCCCATTAGAGAGCAGAACATGCCCGAAATCAGAAGCAGTAGGTAAATCCCAAACCGAAACCACTCCTAATCGATCCCAAGTAACATTACCCATCAAACGAACAATAAATGAAGCATTTTTTAATGTTTGATTAAGCTTCTGATCAGAGATAACAAAGCCACTATGAGTCATATTCTCAAAATCAGAACTCATAGCACCCCACCAATGAACATCGGAACCAGAGAGCATATCAAAACGAGAAACCCTAAACGAGCAATCATCAACAATGGTGAAAACCCCTCGAAGCTGATGCTGCAACATCTTGAATTCAGACTCGTGCCCAACCAATGAGCTCGAATTTGAGCATTCTTCACCATTTACGAAGAAGAAAAGGAAGAAACCCAACACGAGAGACCCTAGAAAAACAGGTCTTTGATTGAACATTGTGTGGGTTAAAATTACTCAGAAATACAACCAAACCCAGATCTTCAAACACAGCATATAATCAACTCGTAGAAGTTTCTGATCTGAAATCAAATCACAATTGCGATCAAACTCTAGATTTTAACCAATTTGGGCTAAGAGAAAAGAGAAATGAGAAATGGAGATTTTACCTCAGATTTGCTATAGTGATCTTCGAAATCATAAATTGATCCAGCAGATTTGAAGAAAGATCGGAGCTTTCGATTTCAATCTGATTTCGTTTTTTTTTTTTTAACCAACACAACTTTAAAAGGATCTTTTCTCGCAAATATACTTTTCGCTTATGAGTTAAGATTTGGGCTAATGTGATTTTAAGTATAAGTTTTTATATTATGATTTTCTTGAACCATTTCGAGTACATATATGGTAATTTAATTTTTTTTTTTTTAAACTTTCTGTAAGTACAAACAGATATATCTTTACAAAAAGTTAATTTTATTGTTATTTAACTTCTTTAAGCGTCACTGATTCTACATTGTTATTCGTCCTCATCTTAACAAAACTTCGTTTCTGTTTACATATATCTTGGTTTTATTTCATTTCCATGAATATTTTCTTCATAGTTTTATATTGGGTCTAATTTGTAAAATAAAGTTGCTGTTTGTGGTAGTAGACTATGGTTTACAACTCGGAATACCACCTTACTAAATACTCCATAAAAGTTGATTTCAAAGTATTTAAAAATATATATATATATATAATAATAATAAATATATTACATTTTTACATTAAACATTTTATCATATCTATAAACCAATAATAATTCAACAATTCAAACATTCTCAATTAATATTTTTTTGAACTTTAAAAATTACTAATATTAACTAATAAAAATAGATTTGAAAAAGTAAAAATCAATTTTTTTAGAAACAAGAAAATTATCTAGAAAATCAGTTTTTTTTCCAAAACATTTGGAGTAATTACATAGAAAATAGTATGCTATATCACAGAAATGCAACATTATCAATCAAAATCATTGTTTCTATCTCTTTTTGCTAATATTTATGAATGTAGTTTCTTTATGTTTTACTTCTAATTTCTAAAAAAATTCATTTTCCTTTTAGTATATTTAAATTTTTTCAATAATTTATTTTATTTTATTTTTTGTTTGTTTTCTATTTCTTGTTATCATAAAGTTTTATGATAACTAGTTGATTACATTACATTGATAGTAATGTTCTCTAAATATCAAAATCAAGATAAGTCTTTTGAGTCCTACAACTAAGACATTTAACAAAATAAAAATGTCTTATTTAATCACTTAATCCCATCTTTCGAGTCCTACCAAATTTGTTTTCCTTTTTTGGTAAAACTAGTATTTGGTATTTAGCCTAATGTGTTTTTATTAATTACATTTTCGTGGTTCAACTTCAAAGGCGCCCTTAGCCTACGATTGTTTCCCACTAGTAAATGTGTTTAAAATACGTATTATTATTTTTAGATATATGTGAACTGTTTTATATCAATTTTTGCAATCTGTATCGGCTCTGTACATTTTTTTTAAAGTTCATATTTCATTTTAAACCGTAATTGCAATATATCAGTTTCTATTTCTCAATTTGATTTTATAAATATTTTTTTGGTTAAATATACAGATAAAGTATACAATAAATATACATTTTATATGTGTCTATTTATCTTTATATGGATTTCAGATTTTTTTTTCTGTTTCTATAAATTATAAATATTAAATACTAGTAGATTTTAGTCTATCTTTCTTTCTTTTTTCTTTTCTTTTTTTTTTCTCTGTAAGCCTATTGTTTTAAAATCGAATCGAAGTTTATTTTGAATACTACGTGTTCAATTATAGTTTAATATGAATTTGTGGTCAGAAATTTGACCAATTCTTATGGAAAATAAAGGAATCTATAAAAACACTTTGAAGGATATTACAAAGGAGAATAATATATTGACTGAGAGAGAGATTCAGTAATGGCAGGCTCAAGCACCGCTGCTACTTTCAGAGCCTCCGTTTCTTCAACTCCTTCTTCTTCTTCCTCTTCTTCTTCCCAATTGACCCATTTGAGATCACCCTTCAAAGTTGTCAAATTTACGCCTCTACCATCGTCTCGCTCCAGGTCCTCCTTCTCCGTCTCCTGCACTATCGCCAAGGACCCGGCTGTTCTCATGGCTGCCGGATCTGACCCGACCCTGTGGAAAAGACCCGATTCGTTTGGTCGGTTTGGTAAGTTTGGTGGGAAGTATGTCCCTGAAACTCTTATGCACGCTCTCTCTGAGCTCGAATCAGCTTTCTATTCTCTCGCTACCGATGATGATTTCCAGGTATGTCGATTGGGTCAAATATGAAACATTTTTGCGTTGTGGGTCGTTAGAATTATAGCGTTATTATTTACAGATTGAGAAAAAGTTTTGATCTTGTTGATACGAAATGTTCTATACATAGATGAAATGGTTAGAAACAGAGCGAAATGCAAATTAGGAATTTTTGTTATGGTTTAATGTCTGATTTCATCATGTCTTCTGTGTGTTTTGTGTCAATGGATCTTGTTAGAGAGAGTTGGCAGGGATCTTGAAGGATTACGTGGGTCGAGAAAGTCCTCTGTATTTTGCAGAGAGGCTCACAGAGCATTACCGGCGTGAAAATGGTGAAGGGCCGCTTATATACTTGAAAAGAGAAGACCTTAACCACACTGGAGCTCACAAGATTAACAACGCTGTGGCTCAGGCTCTTCTCGCCCAGCGTTTGGGGAAGAAGAGGATTATTGCTGAGACTGGTGCTGGTCAACATGGTGTGGCTACAGCTACTGTGTGTGCCCGTTTTGGTCTTCAGTGTATTATCTATATGGGTGCTCAAGATATGGAGAGACAAGCACTCAATGTGTTCAGGATGAGACTTCTTGGTGCCGAGGTGATGCTTAAGATTTATCTCATTGTTTGGCTATCTCTTTTAAATTTGTGAGCATTTTTTCTGAACCTTTTTTCGGGTTTCTGGTGTTATAGGTGAGAGGAGTTCACTCTGGAACAGCGACATTGAAGGATGCGACATCTGAAGCGATAAGAGATTGGGTGACAAATGTTGAGACTACCCATTACATATTGGGATCTGTGGCGGGTCCTCATCCTTACCCTATGATGGTCAGAGATTTTCACGCTGTGATTGGTAAAGAAACGAGGAGACAAGCGTTGGAGAAATGGGGTGGGAAGCCGGATGTCTTAGTGGCTTGTGTCGGTGGTGGTTCAAACGCGATGGGACTCTTCCATGAATTTGTGGATGACACAGAGGTGAGGTTGATCGGTGTGGAAGCAGCAGGATTTGGATTGGACAGTGGCAAACACGCTGCTACATTGACAAAGGGAGATGTCGGTGTTCTCCATGGAGCTATGAGTTACTTGCTGCAAGATGATGATGGACAAATCATTGAACCTCACTCCATTAGTGCAGGGTAAGAGAAATTCTCTATTAATATCCGTTAGCCATCACAAGTAAAGATGTTGCTAGGACCCAGCCCTGGCCCGGCCCAGCCCGAACTGTATTGAGCCTGGCTCTGATTTGGCGGGTCTTGGCCTGGCCAGTCTGCGATGGCAGGCTGGTTCACGGTCATTAGGCCCATCGTAATATTTCTATTCATAAGTCAGATTATCAAGTAGTCTACTTGGTTAAGCCATGGTTGCATGATGACAGTTTTGGTTTCTCATACAGATTGGACTACCCTGGAGTCGGACCTGAGCACAGTTTCCTTAAAGACATGGGAAGGGCTGAATACTATAGTGTAACTGACGAAGAAGCATTAGAAGGTATGTATCAGTACATAGTCTTTTGTTCTCTATTCGGAAATCTATTCTATGTTTCGTAACTTGCCTTTTGCATTTCCCTTTGATTTGCGGTTTGTAGCGTTCAAGAGAGTATCGCGGTTAGAGGGAATAATTCCGGCACTCGAGACCTCGCACGCTCTAGCGCACCTCGAGAAACTATGTCCAACGTTAGCGGACGGAACGAGAGTGGTCTTGAACTTTAGCGGAAGAGGCGATAAAGATGTTCAGACGGTAGCAAAATATCTTGAAGTTTGAAGAGAAACACTTCCGTTTGCTTTTAATCTTCACACAGTGTAATCTATGTTGTACTTTGCTTCTCTGGTCGGACGTTTCCAAAAACACTGGAAATATAAAAGGATTAAGATGATAACAAAATTTGAATAAATCTATTATCAATAAAATAATATTTCATATTTTTCAACTCTACGGATTCGTTCTTTAATATTCTGCCTCCACTTTTGCAGATACAAACATGAAATCATATATCAAAACACTACTGAAAAAAATCAAAAATACATATTTGTAAACGAATTTTCCTTTATCTAACAAAAATAATTCACTTGTGACATTGCAGCTAGTTTAAGCGGTTATATAAAATTTATTAAGTTTCATCTCAAAACGTATGGTGCTGAGGTAGTTAAGAAGAAAGAGGGATCATATGACACACAAATTTTATTGTAACTTTTGTCAAGACAACTCATGGAACATAACTGTAGCAGATGCTATAGTATATATGCGAATATATCTCTTATAATATGAAAAAGTCCAAATATTAGAAGACATATATTCGCACATATATACTATAGCACCTGCAAGAGCCATGTTCAGCTTGTGATCCTTACGATTTACGTAAAAGAGAAGTGGTGACTTTGATGAATAAACAAAAATAAAATAATAATACACTTGCAAATTCCGATGGAGAGAATCTTCCTTGAGTATATTCTTCACTAAACATCATCACTATGCCTCTTCTGAAATCCCAAGAGACATCTCTTTCTTTCTGCCTCTCAAGTCTCAACCAACGATTTTGAATAAACAAAATTGATGAAAAATGTATGAACATAATTGGGAATAATCTCGAAATTATATTCTCTATTTATTTTATAATATTTCTCTATTAGTTGAAAAGAGAGTTTGAGGGTGTCTTATTCTCAAGGGGAAAAATATCTATTTCCCACTTTTAGATACAAAGAGGCAATTCTTCACATTTCCCCCAAATTTAAACACTTAAAATGCAAAAAAAAAACTCAAATTAAAAACTGCCCTAACACACTCTAAACATTGTAGTGTTCATTCTCATCGTTTCTCATTATTGAGGACACATATCTACATTAAGCTCTTTTCCCGGTTATAACCGAGATCCCCCGGACACTCTCTGTCTTCCAAATCAGAGCTTTGCCTGCACGACATGCGAAAACCAGGATAAAGAAACATTAAGATGTCAAATCAAAATCTTGATTCTTGAATTATTACTGCAGAATTATGAAACCAAATCAATAAACCGAGACGGTTCTTGATATTATCAAAGAAGTTATAGTTAAGGTCCACTTAAAGTTATAATCATATAGCTAAAAGGGAGTAAGGGTCATCATCATGTGGCTGTGAAATGAAGCCAAGAGACGCATATTTATCATATTCTCCATATGGATGGATAACAGGGGTAGTTTGGTCATTGTAAGGTTTGTGTGTTGAGTGGTTTACCTGGGAATACAAGAAGGTTCCAAGGATAGCAATGGCGGCTCCAAGGGCGTTAACGGGCTGGACTGGAGTGCGGAAGATAATGATGGAGGAGACGATGACAGATATACGTTTCATGGTGTTACCGACACTAAATGTCAAGGGAGAGATTTGGTCTAAAGACATGTAAGACACTTGGTTGTAGAGGTGATAGAACACACTCTGAGCAGCCACCCACCTGCAAATTTGATTTACGAAAAATTGAAATCGTATAAGCAAATAAGATGGATTCAGTGTCCTAATCACTACAAAGACTCAAGCATTCTTAATCATTCGGATAAAAACAAGAATTTTGAGAGCTAAAGACAAGAACTTGACAAGCGGGTCTTTCACAATGGATTCTAGGAACAGGACAAGAATGCATTAAACACGTAAAAAAAAACGTAATATTTTGAGCTCAAAAAGTGTTAAGAGGTTTTAGAGGGAAGTTACCAGACAAACTGTGGTCCGATATCAGAGAGAGCCTTGTGCCAGCCATCAACCCACATCTGCGGTCCTTCAACCGCAATCGCAAAGGGAGTGAGGATCAATAGGGACAAGATTGAGAGACAGGCATAGTAGTTCATTCCGCTCACAGACTTTCCCTTCATTCCTTTCTTTGAGAAGATGTTTCGGAAAACAAAAGCCAAGTTGGATATCATCGCTCCCATGAAACCTGCGAGAAAAAAACCACAGATTTAAAGCCAAAATGAAACAAGCAAATCCATTTCAAATCACAGTCCCAATCAGCTTATAGGAACTTATCTAACAAAAAAGATGAAGACAAAACATCAGATACATGACCATTAGTATCAAGAAATATATATTACCAATCATGTTGAAGTTAAGCTCAGTAAGGGCAGAGAGAGCACAACCACCAATGATTGGAATAAGAGACAGATAAACCGAGGTAGGGAAGGTTTCACCCAAAAGAAACCTCGAAACAAGCACACTAAACGCAGGTTCGCCACTCTTGATGATATGAGTGAACGAAACCGCAACCTTTGACATACTCACCGTTGCAGCCACATGACCAATTGTATGTGCCACAGCAACCTATAGACAATCCAACAAAAAACCATGTTTAGTACAACAAAATATCTCAAAGTTTAATACTTTAAACTAGACTGATTCACTAGAAGCTAAATTATGTGACAAGCAAATTTTGACCTTAGAATTTTTCAGAATTTAGCTATGAAAATTATAACAACAAAATTCAGCAGCTGATTAACAAACACAGCCAAAAAAACATCACTTTCTTCTCTCACTCACTCAGTTTTACTTAGGAAGCAAACAAAACTATTCAAATCACTCGAGTAAGAAAAAAACAAGAAATATTCCTGCAAGATCTGCATCAAATTTGACCTTAAACCTAAACACCCATCATCGTAAACATCGATATCAAACCCAAATTTCCCAGCTTTTTCCGTCAATTTTTTCTCACCAAACCCACCAAACTTATTTCCCCACCAACCCACTTACCGGAAGAAGAGTTTTCCAGAAATCGAAATCTGTTTTGGGAGTCTCAACGATCCCAACAGCCCAAGAGATTAGCATCATCAACGAGCCAGCAGCAAGTGAGAGCGTCGAGGTAAGCCATGGGTAAGGGTAAGCGTTCAAGACCTTCTTGTTGTAGATATTGAAGACAACGTTCAAAGCCCACCAAGTAGCAAAGTAAATCCCGATCTTCAATTTCTTAGCTGCTTCCGATTTGGCTTCCGCAGCTGCATCCATCGGCTGAGGCTCCGATCGGTCTGCTTCATAGGCTTCACATCTCACTATCGGAGACTTAGCTCTCACAGAATAGAGATGCAAAGGCTTTGACACGGCTAAAACGGTGCGTTTTGGAAGCTCCGCTGATGGAAACGAGAGAAAAACATGAGATCGGAGTAATGGAGAAGGACTTCGTTGGAAAATTCCAATCTTGGCTGAGATCGTTTGTTTCGCCGATAAAACCATGGCCGGAAAGTTTTTTTTCGTCGAATAGTTTAATATAGTTTAAAAGGTTTGATCACCGAAAGCTTAGTAGCTAGAGAATAGATCAAACAGTTTGACCTAGAATCCAAAAACTAAGAATAATTCAAATAGAAAAAGAGAGATTTTGATGATCTTTTTGTTCATAGAGAGGAGAAGGGTAAAGAAAAAAAAAACATTAAGCAGCATATAGAGTATATATGCGATTATAAGTCGGGACTTGGGAGAGAACGCTATAGATTTTTTTTATTAAATTGTTATTTGTTGTTCAAAAAGAAAGTGGAATACTGTACTTTCAAATAGGAGGTTTGTTTAGCATCAGTTTGGTATTTTGGTTTTAAGTTTTGTAAAACCATATTTCTCTTATTTAAAAAAAAATGGATTTTGGTTAATAATAAATAATAATTAAACAATCGGATAAACCGAGCTAAAAGTATCCGATCGAGAAATAAATATATTTTAATTTAGTAAAATTAGATCCGATATTAGAACCATATAAATAGTTTTATAATTTATTGTGTTTTGCATCGGTTACAAATCTTGATTGAAGAACACTTCTAGTCTTCTAGAGAAACCTAACTAGTATAGATTGGTTTGGTACTGTCATCAAAATAAAAAGATCTAGTTCTTACTTTTATTTTCCGATTTCATTTGGACTTAGTTAATATTTTCAAATACAGAAAATAATCTATCTAAACTATTGTAGAATTTTCTCCTGTTTCATGATTTATTTTTGCTTATTTCGATTTGGTTTTGTACTGAAAACTGAAAAGTGAAAACTACATATTTTACTTTTTAAGATTATCTTAAAAATCGATATTTATATTAGCATATGTCGAGAGTTGTTTATTTTCCGGAATAGTGTAAGATTTTTTAGTAGAATTATTTTTTTGTATAACCATATTAAAAGTTATATTCATTTTCTGGTAAAAAAAAAATACAATTATCAAATCAAATTTGAAAATCTAAAAACAATTATAAAAATGCAATAGTGCAGCTAAAAAGAGAAAAACAAAGTACCTCCCAAACTTTTTAGTCATAAAATTTAGATACATTACATCTAACATCTATTTAAATGAATTAAAATAAAAGTACAAAAAGAATAATTAGTTATATATCAAATCCTTAATATAAGAAAATTTAAAATAGTAAAATAAAAATAAATTTTGCAACCCGAAAATACTCAAGTCAAAACTGGATCAACCATCGGATTTTTGGTCTTCAAGTATCAATCATTGGAAAAAGTTATAACTTAAGTAGATTGATTACCTTTTCTTGGCAATTATAACTTGAACTAAAATATACATGCTAGAATTGAACTAAATGTTATTATAACTTGCCCGATAAAAGCCCAATAAGCCCACTAATCTGTTTCCGTTCCGCTTTAACTCAATATATATACATGCAAACGTATTTTCTTTTCTTTGTTCTTTTTAGTCAACAATCAACATACAATACTACAGTAATAAAATGGTTTGGTCAACATAGTTTTAATATTTTTACAAAAATTAATAAGTTGACATTGACAAACGCGCATTTCCACCAAAAGTAATATGGTACAAAAGAACTATAAGAAGTTTGACAAAAAAAAAATCTAGAAAAGTAATATGTGTTATAAAAAAAAAATCTAGAAAAGTAATATGTGTTATAAAATAATACTATGAGTATTTATTATATATTAATAATAATGAAAAGATGTAATGATTATTATATATATATATATATTGTTTACTTCGAAAAGTGGAGATGAGAAAGAGAGAGAAGTGATGATTTTTTATCAAATGTTGTTATTTAAGTTATAAAACAAGAAGTGTAATTATCTATTTATAGAGAGATTAAGTCGGTTTACCGACATAAATAAAATAATTATCTATTATTATGTATTGCCTCTTTAAAAACTTTATCATGAAAAAATCTAATGGGATAAAAATCATGACGAGGAAAAAATAGTATAGTAACATAATCTCCCCTGAAATGATGAATTTTAACTTTTTTCTCACAAATCCTTCAAATGACGCATTCCAATATTATGAACGTGTTTTCTGAATATTGTAGTAGGAAGTGCCTTTGTGAACAAATCAGCTGCATTGTTAGTTGAACGAATATATTGGATATCTACTTCTTTGTTTTTCTTGAGTTCTCGTGTATAGGAGAAAAATCTTGGGGAATATGCTTCGTTCTGTCGCTCTTGATATAACCTTCTTTGAGTTGGGCGACACATGCATCATTGTCTTCAAACAGTTTTGTTGGTTCTTTATTTATGACTAATCCACTTGCTTCTTGTATGTGTTGTGTCATAGATTTGAGCCATACACATTCTCTACATGCCTCATGCAGAGCAATAGTTTCTGCATAATTTGAGGAAGTAGCTACCAAAGTTTGCTTTTAAGAACGCCATGAGATTGCGGTACCTCTAACTGTGAAAACATATCCGGTTTGCGATCGGACTTTATGTGGATCTGATAAATTGTCTGCATCTGCAAAGCCAACTAAATCGAATTTGGAGTTTTTAGGGTAAAACAATCTCAAATCAATTATTCCCTGAAGATAACGGAAAATATGTTTTATTCCATTCCAGTGTCTGCGCGTGGGGCATGAACTATATCTTGCAAGTAGATTTGTAGCGAATGCTATATCTGGTCGAGTACAATTTACAAGATACATTAGTCCACCGATATCGCTCATATAAGGTACTTCAGGATCTAATACTTCTTCGTTATCTTCACAAGGTCGAAATGGATCTTTGTCAACATTAAGCGACCTATTGACCATTGGAGTACTCAAAGGAGTCGTTTTATCCATATAAAAGCATTTTAAGATCCTTTTCGTATAATTTAATTGATGTACGAAAATTCCATCTCGAAGGTACTCGATCTGGAGCCCAAGACAAAATTTTGTCTGTC
>VBRH01000019.1:194801-217575 GCA_014578085.1 Cardamine resedifolia | reverse complement strand
ATATCAGAATTAGTTAACATTTTTCTAATATCTAAAAAATTTATAACTAAATTAAGACTAATTTGTGTTATAAATTAAGTTCAATTGGATTATCCGAAATTGAACGCAATATGTGTGAATTGAACCCAACACTAATTAAGTAATTAATATGGACCAATGCGATCTGAACCGGAACCAAAATAATCGTTCTGAAAACCGAATCAGTCTTAAAAAAAAAAAAAAAATCTGTTTTATGCATCATCTCTTTGGTCAAGAATCATTAGTGCATATAAAGTTGCGCAGAGTGCAAAATCAGCAGATTACAAGGGTCTACCTTCAGAATCCCTCTGTCAATTAGCAAAATCTGCAAATTTCCATACGACTCCAAATATGTAGAGAAAAATCAATATTAAAAGACTTTGAAAGTTAAGAAGATGAACAAATCAAAAAAATCTTTTTTGAGACAAAGAAGCTCTATTGTTTGTCTGTTTTTTCTTTACCACCAATCCTTCATTTGATGGATTGGACTGTCATCTGTTCTTGATCTTCCAGAGTGTCAGCTGCGTTTAGAAGCATGTCCACTCCTCCAACGCTGTTATCAAATTCTCCATTGCCTTCGAGATTCCCGGTTTTTCTTCCTTTATGTTTCTGCAGCGTCTCCATCTTCTTCTCAAAAGCCTTTCGCGCTTTGCGCACTTTCTGAATTGCAGCTTTACATGTTGTGCAAAACCATTCTCCTTTTGGAACCGATGCTGATGGAGGTCTCATGCAATAGATGTGATACGCATCATCACACCCATCACACAAGACGATCTTATCATCATCCTTATCAGTTAGACAATTTCTGCATAGGCACGACGAGCAGTACCAACGAACACCGTGTAATTTTATTTGCCTTGAAGTCAAGCACCTGATGTGGTAATACCTGTGTGGGCAAAAAGGGTGATCACATGTTATGTACCTTCCGCTTTTCTCCACTTTTGTTCCACAGGTTTTACAGACTTCAGAATCTCTCTCCGTCTCTTCGTGGTGAAACCCATGATTCATGTTACAGCTTGAATTCTCTTCAGATTCATTCGACTCTTCTTTGCATTCTGTCATCATATCACACCTGTCATCTGTCTTCATCATCCTTTGGGTTTTCATTCTTTCACACACAACACAATTCTCGTGAGGTGATCCGATTCCCTTAGATGAGCAGTTTAGACAGTACCAACTGGGTGTCGGCATCCCTTTCCCACCAGGATGTGCACATGAGACATGGTAAATATCTTCACAATGATCACATGCTAAACAGTCTTTTACAGCTGCCTTCTCTCCACATAGCTTGCAAATGTCATAAACACTGTCGTTTCTGGTGTTCTCTGTATGAGGATGAGGCTTCGATTCTCCAGTGTAGAACTGCTTCAACTACCAGATTTTGAAAAAAAGAGAGAGAATATATTAGGGGATTTATGGATAAAGTTATATAATAAGATAGCAACTTGAACAACATCACTTATGCCTGACCCTCACCTGTTCTGTATAGGAGGTTCTTGTAAGGTCTATAAGACTATTAGCAAGAACAGCCATATCATTACCAAAATCCTGTATTTTTTGCCAGACCTGAAATCAGTAGTTGGGGTTAGTTCTATGTCTACTTTGAATCTAATGCATAGTATCTTTGCAAAACAACCACGTTCCCTCAAGCTGAGAGTTTGACTTCAGCTTCCGAAACATGACACTAGAAAATATTTTTTCACAATGAGAAGGAGAAGAAAGACATGATAATATGTTATCATGCATAGTTATCTTCAGACTAAGCATAGTTTCCATTAATTACCTCTTGGAGATCCGTTGAAAAGAGCACAGGTGAAGCTTCATAAACACCCTCTTTCATCCTTGTGTCTATCAGACTTCTGCGTGTAAGGTCTTCAATCTTGACCCCTTGAAGATTTTCGGAAAGCAACTTACTTAGGGATGCAAACTCCTTTGAAGCCAAAACATGAGACAGAACATGCTGGCAACCGGCTGTCGCAGTCTCATACTTGGATTCACTTGATGGTTTATTTGGATTAGAAAGCTTGGGGAGTTCACAAGTGATATGATTTCCTATGCTGAACCTTCGATTATTTACTTCACAAGAGACAGACTCCTGTGCAATAGAAATTTAATGAAATCATTAAAATCAAAAACAAGAAAGAGGTAACAGGTTTTAGGAGCATATTTATGAAAGTGAATCAGGACTGCAGGAGTTGATCATATGATATATAATAAGAGACGAATTTCAGGAATGAATGCAGTATGCAGCAAACACTTCTCAGGTTTTCAATAAGGAAAAGTGTTAAAAGGTAGCACTAATGGGATATTCTACTATTTGCAAAGCATTTCCTGACACCTAGCTATCACACACAAGACACCAATGTAGCCTGAACAACAAGAAGGTATAGTCATATACACAGCAGTTTAAAATCAATCACAATCAGAGGTAACAAAATAGAAAAGCCATGGAAAGTACCCGGCTTCCTGAGTGACTAACACCTTCCATGGAAATTCTCTCATCTCCTGAACATTTATTAGCAGAGATCGATCTCCCAAGTTTTCTCCGCTTGTATGTGTGTACCTTCTTGCTATCTCTGGAACTTGCATTGGCAGAATTAGTCATAGCAACACCTCCTGCACTCCAGTTATTCAGTGTATCACTTTTAACCAAACCATTTGGCTGATTATTCCCTGTACCTTCTTCACCATTGCTTGTCACCTCCTCCATTAACATCTTAAACGAATGTTTTGATCCTCACACTCAGGAGCTAGGGTTTCAACCTTCCATCCTACTATAGAGAAAACAGAAAAAAGGACATTAGAATCCTCACATGACAACAAACAAATTCTCATCTCGAAAAATAAACAATGTTGTTCGTTGGTCACAAATTATTAAAATGCCTTGGATTTCTCTCAGCTAGAAATAAGAAAAACATGACATTCCCTATGAATTCCCAACAAAAGCAATGAATTGAAGGCTTCTCTACCATAATTTCCCCAGAAAATAGCATAAACAACGAATTTTCTACATACAGAACCTTCAATGGACCTTTCTCTAAACACTACGAGACGGAACGAAGATAAATCCAAAATCAAAGCTCAAGCGAAAAGCGAGCCAATAAACGACAAGGAAAAAAGAGTTAAACCGTACCAGAGTGTAGAAATCTGCGTCCCGGTAAGATGAATAGCAAGCCCTAGAAAGTTGCGAAAGGGTTGATTTCTCGGTCTCTCGGAGACTCAGACTCGCCGGTGGTTCTGCAAATCCCCGGCTTCTCTTATCTTTGAATCATTTTTTTTAAACTTCCGCGTCCCAGATTCTCCTTCCTAACCGGTACAATTTCAACTTGGATCTGACACCGGTCAAAACCGGTAATCAGTGATGTATAACCGACACGTGGAAGTAACGAAACCGCGACGGAGACTCACGGTAACGGAGTAACACCTGATTCGTGGTGTGCACGCGCGTCATTAGTTATTCTTATTCAGTTATTATTTCTCTATTCCCTGCGGCTTTAATAAAGATCGATTAAGGAGTCTCTACCGTCGGATCTTAACTTAGCAATCCAACGGTCAGAATCAGTTTTCTTTCTGTTTCTTTCTCTGACAAAATTAAATTAAAAATCTTTGTTTCTCATTTCTTTGGTGTGTTAAAAATGGCTCAAGTGTAATATTCATTCTACAACAATCAAATCAACAAACAAATAAACAAGATACAAATCATCATCAGTCAGTACTACTGTCGCTTTGAGCAGACTTATCATCACATTATGGTTTTCTCACATCCGTTTATCGCATATGAGAATCCTAACGCTTGCGTGGGGTCCTTCTCCGGTGTCGTGAACCGTAGGCGTCCAACCGATGGCTTTACCTATTTGTTGAAGTTGGTCCATCATAGACAGTGAATCCCTTATGTAAACCAGTCCTCCCGGTCTTAACATCCGGTCCATCTCCAACATAATGTTTGTTATGTTGCACCTATACTCCACATGAAACCAAATTCATTACCTCAATCAAGTTTCTGAGCCTCTTTATTTGAATTCAGCAAAAGAAAAGAAAAACAAAGTTTTGATATTTTTTACCTCTTTTTCGCAACAGAGAAGAGAAATGCAGCATGTATCAAGTCATATGTTCTTGGGTAGGTGTCAAATGGCTCACACCTAGAGAAAGCAAGTGTAAAAAGCTTTAGATGTGATCTTGTGTTATGTGGGATTAGAAGCAAAAGAGCAGATGGTTATATATCTGTCTGTACCAGTCGTGCATAGCTCCTACAAGCCCGCGATCATATATAACTGGCAAGGTGTTGAATCCATTAACGGGAACCACGTTCATAACCCAACAGTCAAGCCCGAGATCGTTTAATGCTGCTGCAAACCTACCAAAATCAAGAAATACTAGATCATCAAACAAACTTCAGTATGGCAGAAACAGAAAAAGGTGTGAGTGATTGATGGTTACCCTCCAAAACCAGCTTTCATGTCTAGAACATTCCTAAGCTTGAACTCTTTCCAGCGGAAAACCCTCACATAACTCTCTACTACTTCTAACCAAAATCTTGACTCTGCCTTCATAATTTCCTTTCGGGATATATAGGCATCCATTTGAATGCTCTGTAGCCTCTCTGGCGGATCATGAAGACGTGCAGGCCATGTGGAGACATTAGCCCCATAGCCATTATCAGGTAATCTGGTGATGCACGGTTTCATATCCACATACCTGGAACAGGAAACCATAACAAAAAAGTTCAGATTTTTAGAAATTTTCAATTGAAAAGCTGAGAATTTGGTTGTTCTATCATAGAATGTCGATGCAAGAAGGCCCAAAACTATTAAAAAAATAGACTTTGAGATGCATATATGTACCAAACATCGTCCGGATCATCATCAGGTCTGCACAAAGGAGGCTTTGTTCGAGCTTCACGACTGACATAACAGCTGTTGTTTAGAGGCTTCCTCCACACAGCGATATATCCCTCTTTCTTGATAAGCTCCCAACAGATTCGGTTCGTAAGGTCTAACATTTCTGAAAAAGATAATCGAAAAGCAGAAACAAAACCCCCTTTTTTAGTCAAAACTCCACAGCAGACAAACTACTTTGTCGAATAATATACTGACCTTTCCACTGCTCTTGCAAGTTATCCTCATGTTTGTAAACAGGTTGTGCAGCCCAAACAAAGTACCCTCCTGCTCTGAGCATTCTATTAACTTCAAGAAGAAGTATCCCATCTGTGTAAATCAGGTAAATAATAAGCTTTAGCCACTGACTATGGTAAACAAAAACAACGATGAATGAAGGAAGAATTTAACCATCGCGGGTCCAATTAATTCTGCATCTGGAACAATGAATCATCTCAAAAGACTGGCTCGGATACAACAACCTCCGTGTGGAAAATACAGCCACCATTGCAGGCACGCCTCGCTCCAATGCAAACTGGATCTGATTCTCATGGACATCTTTTGGTGCTACGGACAATGTTGTGGTATTACGCTGCATCAAAAACGCACCAAAGCTGGCCACACCACAGCCAATGTCCAAGGCAACACGGGTGCGTGTTCCAAATGTAATACCAGGAACCATCTGCAAAATTCAATCTAAAAGAATATAAGATCAACACAAAAGCAGATATGCCCAAAACGAAAAGATAAAAAAAAACACGATTAGAAGAAACAAAAACAAACCTTGGAGATCTGGTCTAAATACTGATCAGCTCCATGGATGAATTGAGTACCACCTCCAGGGAAAACAAACTTGTCTTTCTCAACTCTAATCCAATTTTGACCTCCTTTATCTTCCACTAATCGTGTATGTGGCACATTATTGAACCATACCTACAAGCACAAATGCATCAGTCAATGTAGCTATGGCGAGAGTAGAGTAAGCTACTTTGATCACACTACATCACCTTGTCTCTGCTTTGTGGCCATGGGATTGGTTTCTTGTAGCCATTTGGAGGCGGAATCAAGCAATCAAGGCTCTGCTTAGGGCAATGCCTCTCGTAATTTTCTCCACGATCTGTATAATTCAATCTCTTGATCTCTTCCTCATTGTCTAAGCAAGGAATGTAATCTGTCTTCGTCTTATCACAAAAGCTGAATTTTTCAATCCGAAATCCGACTTCCGACGCTTCTTCTTCCCCAGCCGATGAATTTCCGGTGGCTGATTTAAGCTCGTCGATTGAATCAGGATCGAATCCGCCGATTTCGAACGAGTCAGACATGGCACCATTCTCGTCGACGATTCCTGTACGCACCACTGTCGGTGGAAGTGGAGGAGGCGAGATCTTGAGACGAGGACGCGGTGGAGGAGATGGTGAAACCGCGACGGAGGTTATATCGGTTTGAATAGCTTCGGTGACGTTTGAGGAAGAGACGGGAAAACGAAGAGACGGAAGATAGAAAGAATCTGAGAAGTGGTTGAAGAGGAAAATGGTTGAGATTGAGAGAAACGCAAACGCTATCAGTTTAACCAATCTCGGAGTCTTCACTACGTCTAATCCAACGTCGGGGAGTTTCATGGCGGTTAAACGCCGGCGATCTGATTGATCGCGAACAAAGCAAAAAAAACAATATTACAATAGATCCAAGCAAAACAGAGATAAGTGTCTTTCTCTTTAACAACCGGCGAGGAATTGATGATCAGACGACGGCGACGGTGGAGAGACGGCGTAGGAAGGAGGAGGTTAAGACACGTGGATGTTGTGAGGAAATAGAGGTGAGAGTAAGGGACGAAACTCGACAAGTCGCATGAAGACAATGTACCAGAGAGAAAGAATCGTGAACAGACAAATTAGGCAAAACTCATCAACGTATTATAGGGAATGGACCTAATTACTACCTATATTTTATGCTTTTATCCTATTTAATTTAATTTCCCATTGTCTCTTTTTTTTTATATTCATTTTCACCTAATGGATATTACAGGTTTTGGTCAGAAGTTAGAACTTATTGGCTCAAACACTTGTCCTTTTTTTTTTTTAAGACTTGCACTTTTTTTTAATTATAAAAAAATTGTTCATTTAAAACTTCAATTTATCAGAGAATCATATTTTATTGTATTGTAATAATGTTAATGGTTGAAGATCTAATTAGATTTACAAGTTTCAGTTAGGTATTATGTTGACTTGCTCACTTTAGTGTAGCTTAGAGTATCGTACAATATTTATAAACCATGTGCTCACGTGGTTCCAAGAGTGCGTTCGTCCCAATAAAAACATATTACACATCAAAATGATGCAATTAACATATCGAAAATAAAAAATCTAACGCTTTTTATGTACAGCATTGATATTAGTGGATTTTTGTTTCGTTAACTCATCTGTATTAATTAATAGTACTAGAGTATTCCCATCGAGGGCACACACATTTCACATAGAGAAATATATCAACAACAAAACAAAATAAAACCGTAGATTTTGAATAGTTACGCAATGTTCCATCAACTACAGTGAAGTGTGTTTATATTGATTGTTTTTCTTTCAAAATTTCATTTTCTGTTTATGTATTATATCATAATGATATATCTATGAGAGATAAAAGGGATATGATTTATCTCTGAATCACATTATTCAAAGGATCAGAATCCACCATGGGGTCCACCTTCGAGACAATATCATATTGGGTCTTATTTAATAGTTTTGGAAGTGGGAGTTATCTCTACCGGGCCTTTTTACTTAAAAGCCTTCATTTAGGCCCATTTAGAATACTTACGAAGACAAATTAAATTCTTAACATTTGTTTACATAAAAGAGCGCGTATTAAAATAACGGAACGGAACGGCTTTCGTTTTCGAATCATGCAATTTATGGATTTTAACTACTTCCGGTGAGTGACGACTATGGCGAGCTCTATGGTTAACCCGTTGAACACAACCTCCTCTTCTAGGTAAAAATTTCTAGGGTTTCCAGATCGGAAAATTTCCCGGAAACTGTTGTTTAATTGGGTCTTTTCTCTGCTTACCAGCTAGATTCTGGGTCGAAAATTCCTTCTTTGCTTGGCTCTCCAACAAATTTCAGGTTGGTAGGGAGACAGATTTTTCAAATTCGAAAATGTGCATTTTAGGTTTCCTGGGTTCTAAATTCCGAATCTTTGTTATGAGCCTCATTTTGCTTTATTTGTTCTTTAAAAGCTACGAATTTTATGGAAAAAAAAGACCCGAAGTTGAGTTTGAGTGGCTGTTTTATGTGAATGCTTATATTAACTGTGCGACTTGGTTTGATAGATTTGGTAATTGCTTTGTGGCTGAATCAACCATTCTTACTGAAAATAAAAAATTCCTACTTTTTGGGTGTTCAATGCAAGGCTTTAGGGTTTTATGATTTTGAATTTTTTTAGTTAATGTTGTATTAAGTTAAGAAATTTACCAAGTTAAGTAATGCGAGTCTGATCATTTTTGATGATTTCTTTTTGTCAAATGATTGTTTCAGGATAGAATAGAGTGATAGCCTGCCAAAAGAAGTCTGCCATGTCTAAGATAGTTGTGAAGAAGGAAATGATTGAAATTGAGTCAGACACAGATGAAATTGATGGTAGAATGCTGGCTCTTTGTGGTGAAGTGAATGCATTAGGGGATGATGCTTTAGCTAAGAACCCGAACAAGTCTACTGTGTCTAAGACCATTGTGAAGAAGGAGTTAACTGAGATTGAGTCAGACATAGATGAAGTTGATGGTAGAATGCTGGCTATTTGTGGTGAAGTAACTACATCAGGGGATGATGCTTTAGCTAAGAACCCAAAGAAGTCTGCTTTGGCTAAGCCCATTGTGAAGAAGGAAATAATTGAGATTGAGTCAGACACAGATGAAGTTGATGGTAAAATGCTGACTCTTTGTGGTGAAGTTGATGGTAAAATGCTGACTCTTTGTGGTGAAGTTAATGCATCAGGGGATCACGCTTTAGCTAAGAATCCAAAGAAGTCTGTTGTGCTTAAGACCATTGTGAAGAAGGAAATAATTGAGATCGAGTCAGACACGGACACAGATAAAGTTGGTGGTAGAATGCTGTCTTTTTGTGGTGCAGAGAATGCATCAAGGGATGGTACTTTTGCTAAAAATGGCAAAACCAACAGACCCAGTATGCAGATTGTTTGTGCTGATGATTGCGGTTCCGGTTTGGTTCTTGATTTAGATTACATGAAGTACTTGGCGAGATTTAGTGAACTCGGTAATCTATATTTGCTTGAGGACAATGTGAGGGGCAGTTCTCCAATGCGTGTTATGTACAATGTCGATAATAAAGCATCTGATAGGGGCAAAGCCAGAGCAGTAAAAAATGAGAAGAGTACAGCAAAGAGAAAAGCAAAGTCTCCTACGACTTCTAGTGTCTCAAAGAGGTTGAAGACTGAGACTGGTAGAACAGATCATAAGTCGATTTCGAGGACTGTCTTGAGGACCAAAGAAACCCAAGAAATAAAAGAAGATGTTCGACGTGGAAGGAAGATTTCTGTGGCCAAGAACACTATCGAATTAAAGCCTACAAGTTATGTCAAAGACACCCAACAAAAGAAAGGAGATGCTCGACGTGGAAGGAAACCTTCTGTGGCCAAGATAAATGTCAAATTAAAGCCTACGAGAAATGCTACGTCTCAGACGATTTCCAGAGCTTCAAAGAGACTGAAGACTGAGATTGGGAGAGCAGATTATAACTTGATTCCAAAGACTATCCCGGTGGCTAACACAAAAGATACCCAACGAAAGAAACGAGAGGCTCTGCAGGGAAGGAAGGTCCCTCTGACCAAGCACAATAATGAA
Organism: Cardamine resedifolia; assembly: GCA_014578085.1. Taxonomy (NCBI): domain Eukaryota; kingdom Viridiplantae; phylum Streptophyta; class Magnoliopsida; order Brassicales; family Brassicaceae; genus Cardamine; species Cardamine resedifolia. The sequence goes on along the minus strand of VBRH01000019.1, from coordinate 207,834 downwards.
TCAAAGTCTAAAGGTCATGTCAAAGACAACTTACATAACAGTTTCAAACTTCACAAGAAGGAGAATAAAGAGAGCCTATCGTCAATGGATAAATCCTATACATATCACTTGGCTTATCTGAGAAATTCCATTACCATATCTAAATCAGATCTAAAAGTGAAGCCTGTGAAAGATTTAATGTGTTTGTCCGATCCTGATATTATTGCAGTCAGTGATCACCCATTTTTTGATGGAGGCAAATCCCCATTTGAGGCAACTAAAGACGGCAAAGTGATAGTAAGAATATCTTCACTCTCACACTTCTGTTTATGAAATCTGTCTATTCTGATTCTTTGTAATTTTTATTTATTGACATTTTTCCTTTTCTTGTAATGTTTTCCAAGGATCTTGAAGACGGTATTGAACCTGATGATATATTCAACTCTTCGTATAGCAAGAAGCTAATGGAAATTCTCAGAAAGCCCTATGATGAAATGGAGTTCTTGAAACTCTATGATGAGGCGTCACTCAAGAGACCGTTGACTCGGTCTAGGCAATTACGAGATGGAAGAGAGATAGAATATAATGTTGAAGACCAGTTGGCACTTTCATATCTCGAAAAGTATACAGGTAAAAAAAATTAACTGAAACAACTATAATGGTAAATGTGTTTTTGTGGAAGAAGTGTATTGTGCTGAACTATCTTCTCAAGAGAAAACCTTCTAACGAATAAATAAGTTTGTGCCCTATATAGAATGCTAGCTTGAGACTCAGTTAGCTAACTTTAAATCTCTAGAGGAAAGGTTATCATTTGAGATTGGATATTCACACTTGTTGGGACTTGGGATCCGCATATCATTATAATCTGAGTATTGCAAGGAATGATGTATTCAATTCATGACACTTTCTAGGTTTTTTTTACCTTTGCTTTCCACTGTATATATATATATACTCTGATTGCAAACATACTGAGTTTACTTTGGTTTGATTCTGCAGATTTCAACAAGAAGTATCATCATTATCGGAAGGAACTTCCTAGAGCTTTGAATCTGTTGCGCGGGTTTTTCTTTTATTTAGAGGTACAGTTTTCTGTTTCATGGATTATTTTTGTTTGCTACAACATTTGCAAATCGTAGTGTGTGCATTGTTATCAATATAACAAAATGAATATAAGAGTCGTTTGCACCATGATGGATTAATGTCTTTTATGGTTTGCTTCTTCTGCAGAACATAGTTCTTGAAGGTGCATTCAAACCCTGGCTACATGAAAGCCATTTGACGAATATGTGCTTTGATGCTAGAGGATGCAAAGATATTGTAGGCAACAAGTACGCAGCACCGCACAGCTCTTGTAGTACATCTTTAACTGAAACTCAAGACACTACAATATGAAGCAAAAACCAGAGATTCTACAAGACTTGTGTTTGCTTCTTTTAGGTTCTTCATTCTGTATGGTGGTACTAGTAGTTTATGACTTCATGTCAAGAGTAATCTGCATCTCTTGTAATTTGTAATATTATACTCTAATAGCTTTGAATCAAACTTAGAAATTGAAGAAAGGCCAAAGAGAAAATATTTCATTTATGGGTCTTTCAACAAAGAAATATCTACATCACTCTGTTTAGCCCCAAAAAGCAAAGATATACACTTTTCGCTAGAAACGTATTATCCTACCTACATCACTGTGTGTTTAGCCCCATCAGGCATTGGAGAAACAGAACCTACCAGACTCAGCATAAGAACATTGCAGATGAAGCCACATGTGTTTTATACAAGAAAACTTACCTTTCCACTCGGGGTGACTGATACCTACTTCTGCATTAATCTCACTGGTCTGATTAGCTCGTTAATCCAATCCAGCGCTTCACTATCATCAGAGACTGATTCCGTAGGGCTTAAATCCATCTTCTCACTGGCTTCTTGCTCATTAACATCAAGTCTAATAAAGTCAGGGGCTTCCCCTCCAAAAACTTCACCGTCAACAGCAAGCTCATTGACCAACATTGGCTTGGACTCTGGAAGATGTTTGTGCAGTGAACCAAAATAACGCCCACTGGCCTTTTTCTGCCATGGTTCACTTGCTCTTTTCCTTTTCTTTCCTTTGCTTAGGTTCTTTGGGTGGTGGAGCTTGCATTCAGACCCTTGAGGGCAAGATCCTGTGGCTTCCAAAACTGGGCAGGTGTATGTGTGCTTCTTCTGACACTGACCATCATTATGTATACAATATTCATCTTATAATCAACATGTCATTGAGAGAGTATAGAGAAGGAGCCAACACAAATGAGTGACAAGATAATACAACACGGAGAATAATATATTCCCTATACTCCTCATGGTATTAGCTTAGTATTATGCTATAGAAGTTGTAATCAGAAAAATCATGAAGATGATGAGTCACTAAAAGACAGACTAGTGTTACGAAAAAGTGAAGATGAATGCCAATAATAGTTGCCTCGTTTGCATCAGAACAGTAGCCCCTTAAAAACCCTTCACATATTGAAGCATTCTGATGAACATGCACATGCCTATAGGGACATGGCTCGTTATTGCATAGTCCTGCATTATAGGTAATTAGTATCTTGCTACCCTAAAATGAGACTTCCTACAGCGAAAATTATTACCTTGCAGAAAATAATAACAATCAGGCATACTCTCTGAAACCACCTGTGGAGGAACAAGTTAACCAGTCAGAGATCTCTTGTGAAGGCCAAATATACTACTTCTGCGGCAGCGATTAAGATGTGAACCTTATGAGTCAACTTGCAATCTGGATTGACACACAATCCACTCAGGAATTTTGTGCAAACTGCAATTTTTGAAGGATCATGAATATATGGACATTTTCCATCATCTTTGTTGCATTTCCCAAATCTTGTGAAAAACTGGCAGTACTTCATCCTTTTAGCCAGCCGAAACCGGACATTGTTCAGGCTCCATCTGACCTTGTCATTTGCCAACACGCGAGTTCGTTTCTTTGGATCTCTCACAAGCTGATTACGATTTCTGATCCAAACAGAACTGCAAAATTTAACTCAGATCTTTAGTTGAAGCTTAAATATGAGCAGTAAACTTAAATAATGTGCATCTATCGTAACGTACTCATCATTTGAAAGAAATTCAGGTTTCTTCGAGCCTCTCTCAATGGATTTGGACCACTTAAAGTGCGACCCACCAATACCTAACACTTTGGAATTTTTAAGTGAATACTCACTAGTTGGTCTTGCGTAAACTGTATGTCTTTTTCTCATCATCTGCAATTTTAGACTAAAAATGGAAGGTGCTGTCATCAAAATTGTGAATGGAGAGAAAAAAGAGCGCATATAAAACAATATGGTCACATATCAGGTAAGCATACCTGGCGATAGAAAAAGAACTATTTAGCAGAAACGAGGCTGGATTCATTAATCTTCTCCAGTAAGTCGCTCTTTTCCAAGGAACTGGCTCCGGAACAATCTTTTGAGGGCTTCTGTGAACTCCGTTGGCCTTTCTTGATAGCGGTTCTTTCAGCGTCCAGACCCAAGAAAACTTTGAATGATTAAATGGTTTCACAACAACTAAAAGAAGAAAAAGAAGATCTATTACTCAATTTCTTGCTCTTAAATATGGAAGCAAAAACGCATGCAAAGCCCACAGACACAGATATTTATAACAGAACAGAACAATTGCAACACAATTCTATAGTGAATGAACAAGGAACCCTCAGAGATCTGTTTCACCCAACATACCAAATTCAGAGAGCGCCGAGCTAGAGGATCTTTCTGAAACAATTTTCGCAGCTGTCTGTGAAGTTGAAGCTTCATCAGATAGAGATTTTTCCCGATTAGCAAGGATTTTTAAATTCCTAACTAGTTGATTTTTACTTCTCTTGAAGTAGCCACCGGAGGGAGAAATCTCGCTACTACTTGCACCATGAATATCAGAAGCTGAAACCAACTGATTTGCTTTCCTCTTAACATATAACAATTTACTCTGATTTAAAGATTCCAATTTCGGAGGATTTTGCTTCGGCTGGCAATCTGAAGCATAAGCTATCTGAAATAGTGTTTTAGAACTCTTGAATCCATTCTGAACAATATCTTGATCGTCAGCTTCTCCAGATGATGATCCAGGTAAACCATTGGCAAGAGAATCCATGCCAGGAGATAATGCACATTTCATTGAGGGCCTCTGAAAATTTTGTGCTTCTCCTGCTTTCACAAGAAAATAAATATTGTCAGCTGGACCAACAGATTCCATGCTTTTGTCTTCAAAAGTGGAAAGATTCAATTGGAGAGAGGCAATCCAAGAGATATCTCACCTAGAGAACCAGGAGATGGTTTCCGAAGAAGATTATTTCCTTTACGCACATAAGTACTATCAGATTGGACAATCACTTTGGGCTTGACAGATAACATAGGAGAGGCAGGAGTATTGGACTTCCGATACCATGTGTGATGCTTTTTGACAGTAATTGGAGGGTTTGCATCCTTCCGAATCGCATATAGAGAACGTGGATACCTTTTCTGAGCAGCATGCACAAATTTATTTGCCCTCTGTTGTGTTTTCTCACTTATGGAGCTCAAAGTTGTCTTACTTTTGGAATCTGGAGGTGGTAGAGCGACTACATAATCCTTGACATGGGAAACTGCACATTTATCATCCGCATGTAAGTGAAATTTGGACAGAAGCAAGTCTGAATTACTAGGGCTCTCAGTTCCGGAAACTGTTCCACCAAATGACCCCGCTTCACCAACATCGACGTCTGTATTTGCAATATTTAGTGAGATTTCTTGAGAGCCAAGATCATATGGTACATCAGTGAGCTTCTCTATTGGTTCACCATCTGGATTTTCAACTAAAACTCCATCTCCACACTTGTCCATGGGAAGCTCACAAGATTTAGTATCTGTACCAGGTGAAGTTTGACCAGAGCCAAGAAAACTCCCCAGAGAGCTACCTGACTGGACTGTCTCATAGAAAGTAATGATTTTTTCTTGTGAAGCATCTAAGAGAATCTCTTCTTTGTTATGTTCTTCACTATTGTTTGTTTTTTCAACCTTAGTAACAGCCTGAGTTTCATTATGTATCTTCCCAGTGAGCAGTCCTGGTAAACTGGATGAAGAACCACATAGAAACCTAGAATCCCTGATAATTGTAACAAAATCGGTCCCTGTAGTTCTGCATTGCAAAGTTTCACCAGTGAGTTTCACTTTCCCTTCTTGCATGTCTACATCCTTGTATTCAGCTCTTCTCCTTTCCTCTTCTATGATGTCGCATTGAGAACTACAATTTGCTTCGACCAATGATGCAGAATTTGGTAGCTGCTCATTCACAGCAACAGAGGGAGAAGGACGACACAGACTGACAGAACTATCAGGAACCAAACAAGAACTAATCCTCAAAGGATCATCAACCATATCTTTATCCACAGAGGGCATCCAGAAGGAGCCCACAACATCAGATGCTTCACATCCTAAATGATCATTAGGTAAGAGCTTACATCCTACTAAAAGTGGTTGAGTTTCAAGGGGGACACATTCTGAATCAGTAACCGTTTTACTGCCAGAACTGCCTATATTTCCAATTGCAATGCCATTGTCAATATCTAAGGCAGGTGAGCTATTGCAAGTAGGGGCAGTCTCCCTAACTTCTTGATTAAAATGGAACTTACTTGCACTAACATTGATATCTTTTCTAAGAGAAACATTAGAATCAGATGAACAAGATTTCAATACTCTAAAGTTACAAGACTGATCCACAGATGGAATTTCTGTAAGACCATTAGAACTTAAACCCAGATCTTGATTAGGCACGAAACTTACATCTTCTGAAAACACGGCAGATGATAATTCTCTGTCGAAAACTGACCCATTACTCCCACCTTCCTTATTCTTACCGATGCTGCACATCAATACAGAAGTTCTCTCGATGGGTTGCACGTTTGATAATCCCTTTCCTGCAACATTCTTAGGAGATGAAGACATGCTAGTTATACAAGTGTACTTACCTGCATCACTATCTATACTGTGATCAACTTCTGCAGTGCTATTGAGAGGTGTAGTTTCCAAGGATTCTTTCCTGCCAACAGCCTCAACTAATGAATTAACCCCATTTTACAGTCTTGACTTTGATAAAAGTGTTCACTTTCAGCCTGTGAAACAACAGTCGGATCTAGAGAATCAAACCTGATAATGGTATTTTTCTCAGACATCGAAGCTGTTATCATTTAACTCCTCCATTTGTAAATTCTTAGATGATATATCATCCATGTCTTTCTCAGGTATTTCATCTTCACAAGGTTGGGATTGTAAGCTAGACATGGACTTACTAACAAAAGGAACCCCTCCTTCAGATGTGACCTTTGAAAGAATAACTTTTCCAGCAGTACTACTAGTTTCCTTTTGGTCCAATGTTTGCTTCTTCACTGATCCACAATCAGAATGGCCTTTACCCTTAAACGAGTTAAACCTTTTCTCATTGAAATGAGCTAGACGTCGAGACCAATCATTCCCTCTACCCTTAACCAATCTATGGTTTACAATTCCCCCATTACTTGTGTACTTGGTAATGGTATGCTCACAATGGAATCTAGCACCATCTCGGTAACTTCCATAACCAAAACTTGTTCCCGTCCCAAAGGACTCCGATTTAAACTGCTCACATTCTCGATAACTTTCCCCAAAGTCTTGTCTTGCGTACCCAGGACTGCGGAATCCACCCACAGACCTAGAATAACAATCCAAATCACGAGTGAAGACACCATTGGAACAATCCCTGGTTCGATTTCCGTAGTGTAATTGATAGTTACGGTCCATGTATCCAACCCAATCAAATTGGGGGAAATCTCTGGAGAAATTACAAGACGGGTGCGATATCCAGGGAGACTCATAACTAACATGAAGCGCCGGCGGTTGCGGCTGCGTCTGCGGCTGGGTGTAGTACGAAGGCGCCGAATGATTAGCCGTAGATTGCGGAGGAAAATCTAGGCGGTGCGTGTAGTTGTGGTAATTCAGATGGTGACGATCATTTCGCGTTGATCTATCATAAAATTGATGAGAAATAGCCGGTGGCGGTGGCGGTGGTGGTGGAAATAGCTGCGGAAAAGGAGCAGAAGGAGGTCGCCAATGGCCGTAGCTAGGGTTCTTGAGGGAAGAATCCATTGTCTGCTTCTCCAAGGTTTTTTAGCCGTTTCTTCTTTGATGACTTGAAACGCAGAGAAGCGGTGGAAAATTGAATATCAGAAAATAGAAACTTCAATCGGAATCCACGTGTATTGCTCTTTTCAATGGATTTCGGCCCATGGGCCTATAACTTTACATGTGTAAGTTTTATTGTGGGCCGAGTGGCCATGAAGCCGTGCTGGCTAAAGTCTAATTAGCAACATAATTTTCAACGAAAAACTGACTTAAGATAGTTTACTTTTACACACATATGTGTTCCATTAATGCTAATAGACCAAGCAAGACATGTAGTCTATCACTAATATTATCGTTGTGCAGCTATTGTCTAGATTTGAATCAGTATAATGCATTATGCATATTATCAAAAAAATAGTTTATACTCAGGTTGATTTAAGTCTGTTAAAATAAGTGTGATTTGTTAAAGAAAACACAGTTTATTTTTTATTCGTAATGAAGACAATTACAAGCAGTTTTTTTCTATGCTCCCAAATCCCAATTACAAGCATTTCCCTTTAGTTTTTATTACCACCACAGCTATAAGCAGTTTCCCCAAAAAACAGACTTGCCAAAAATTGCAAAAACACACCCCAAACAATTGACAACTACAATTACAACCCTAAACCGGTGAAAAAGGAAAGGAGGGCTAAAAACAACCCATCCATTTCCAAAGAAGACCCTTTCATATGTACACACAAGACACACAATAGTTCTAGACTTCTAGTAGAAGGAGCTTTTAGTCGAAGCTCGAAGAACGGCTTGTCCTGCCTTTTAGATAATCCTCAACAGATACGCCTTGCTCGATGCTTCCCATGGAGATAGAGTCATCTTCAACATCGAGAAGCGCTAAGTTAAGGTGTGACTGCAAGTTAGATCTTTGGCATTGCTCATCCTTGAGTATCTCTGACTCCTCTGATGAACTACTCACTTGTTCCATTGCCCACTTATGCGAGTCTTCATCGCCTTTAAGTAAGTTTAATACCTGCATCATTTTCACATTCATTAACATAACTACACAGAGCTATGATTTGAAAAGGCTAGTAGATATAAAATTTGACGTACAATGCTCATTTTGGGTCTAGCTTGAGGGTTACGTCGAATACAAAGAGAAGCAGCTAACGCCATCCTCTGCATTTGGTCACCATTGTTGTTGATGTTATCCCACAAACTCGGGTCTAATAACTGAGAATACTTTCCATCATCTAGATTTGGTTTGGCCTGTACATACATGATCATCATACATACTTGTTTTAACAAGAGCAGAGAGAAAGCTTGGTTTTAACTTAATTGGTAAGCAGCAATACATACCCACATGACTAGACTCTCTTGTCCCTTTGGACATCCGCTGCTAATCGGTTTTCTTCCAGAAAGTAGCTCGAGGAGAACAACACCGAATGCATACACATCTATCTTATCATTTACCTTACCATACATGAAGTACTCTGGAGCCAAGTATCTATAACAAGAACAGAAGATTAGCACAAAAACATTTTCAAGAACTTTCATGAAACATCAGCCAAAACCAAAATTCTTTCATACCCAAAGGTTCCCGCGACATCAGAGCAGATTATATGAGTTGTAGATATAGACGCCCACCTCGCAAGCCCAAAATCAGAAAGCTGGGAACAAGGTTTACTTATTTTTTTAGTATCCTTGAATTTTTTTTCTCTTCCTATTTGATATATGAAAAACCAATATAAGTTGTTTTTACCTGTGGCTCAAAATCATCAGATAGTAGTATGTTTGATGACTTAACATCTCTGTGGATGACGGGTTGCGAAGCACTGTTATGCAGATAATTCAATGCCTCGGCCACTCCCACAGCTACTTTATATCTCTTGCTCCAACAAAATGCAAGCGGATCTTTCTTGTTTCCTGGTTTTGAAACCAAGAATTTGTTAAATCCATGATCAGAATAGAATCTGTGAGTTGCTTAAAAAGGTAAGGGCTAGTCTAACAAGTACCGTGAAGGTTCTCTTCGAGGCTTCCTCTTGAGAGATAGTTATATACAAGTAATAAGTTTTTGTCTTCAAAGCAAAAACCTAAGAGGGAGATGATGTTCTTATGACGTAATGTTGTGATGATCTCAATCTCAGCCACAAAATCATTCAAGACATCTTCGGTTTGCTTGAGAATTTTCACAGCAACCACTCTTCCATTGGACAAACAACCTCTAAAAACCCGGCTGCTGCCTCCTTTCCCGATAAAATTATCTGAAACCATATTGAATCTTCTTAGTTATAAGACAGGAGGCTTGAAAATTTTCAAGAACTATAAACATGTCATCCATATATAATAGGAGAGAAAGACAGACCAGCGGAGAAATTAGATGTCACTGAAACGAGTTCCTTGTACTTGAAAAACCGGCAAGTTGAGGAGAACTTTTCATAAAGTCCCACTAATTCCTCGGGCAATTTTCTTGCACTATTGATAGAGTTGATATCATATGGAACAATTGCGTTTAAGCTTGAAAAATTATCTTCAGAAGAATCATAACCAATTTGCTTATTGTTCCTAGGAGGAAGCTTCAGAGCCCATTGAACTACCGGTATCTGTTTCGACGAAGGTCTATGATGAGTAACGGACTGCCCTAATGAAGAAACAGCACGACGAAGCAAAGGCCAACCTGGTCTAGATTCAGGCAATTTCCTAACCAACATAGTTATAGAACCACCTGATACTTCTGGACCATTCAAAGGCACAATCTCCATTGCTTTGTGGCAATCATCACTATCATCATCTTCACTTCTATCAAAATATGAAGCTCCAGATAACTTTCCAGGAGTAGTTGTATCGTTTGGAGACAAAGAATCCAAACCACAAACCGAGCAATTCTCTAAACGAGCAGCAGCTAAGGCCTGCTGTAGACTCTGGCCACCGGATTGATTCTCATCATCCTCCTCCTTTGGATCTTCCTCAGAATGGCTAACTACTTTAGTAGTCTTATTCAATGTAACAGATCTCTGAAGCACATTCAACAAAGTGTTTCTCCGAACATCTTCCTTTCCTATGTCCAGATACCAAACCCCAATTAACAAGTTTTTCAACCCAAAACCAAATCATTCAGATACAAAAATGTAGAAACTTGAAAGAAAAAAAAAGGTCAAACCTTGAGATTGATTAATGGTAGATGATGGAGAACCTTCTTTTTGAAACACGATTTTACCATTGTTTACAGCAAGAACCCAACAATCCTTTGATAATTTCTTGGCTAAGTACTTAGCTACGGATGCTGATGAACGGATCGTGTGGTGACTTTTTGAAATCCCAACTAAAACTTTCGATGCAGAAAATGATTTTGCTTCTCGAACTATAATCTTTCGAGCAGAGGTACCACGGCATAGCTTTAGCTTCAGATCCACCTGTAAAGAAGGAAAATTCAACATTTTTCAATGTTTGTTTTCTGAAAAAGCTAAAGAAGTAAGCAAAGGATCACATACAATTGAGAAAATAAAATAAAAATTCACACTTCTGATTTGGTTTTACCTGTTTCAAATTGCAGAAACCTTCATAAACGTCAAGAACAGAGTCGAAAGTTTTAACCAGAGAGAGAAGCGAAGAGTTCCCTGCTCGATCCACAATCTCTACACAATCGAAACATTTGTATTACAAAAAACATAAAAATCAAAGCTTAATGAAAGAGAAACCCACAAAAAAAAACAAAAAAAATTGTACCATTTCCAAGGATATGAAGAGCGATCACAGTATCACCAGGCTCAGCGACTTTAACCAAAGCCCAAGTAAGTAACTCTCTGCTCGGCGCGTCAAGCTTCACGCCCACCAAAATCGTACGGCCACATCCTCCTCCCTCGACGGAGCTCCGTTTCTCTCCGCCGTTTTCTATCATCTCTGATTTGTTTTCCTCTCTCACAAAGGTTGTCTGAATTTCAAGTGTTCCGTTTTTTCGTGACGTGTGCTTCCCAAAGACAAACGAACATCGTTTAAGATTATATACCCAACAAAGACAAGATCTTTCTCTCTCTCTCTCTCTCTCTCTCTCTCTCTACCTGCAGAGGCTTAAGTTTTAACCGCAGGTTTGGTTTTGCTTTTGACGCTCGTCATTAAAGAAAGAGAAGAAATTGAAGAGCAGCCATCTTATTAGAATTTCATTTTTCCTTTTTTTTTCAATACAAATGATTTTCTAACGCTACTAGTTCTTCACAAGTTCACAATATTTTATTTTTCTTAAATCATTATCTTTTTCCTCTGTCATTTTCCAATTTTGACAGAGTCTCACTGTGCATTAATCACAATGACAGAAACAATTATGTTTTAATTAGTTTCCTAATTTAATTAATTTATAGTATATATTATAATGATCATTCTCTACAAACTATAGCTCTCTATTTTCTCCTGAAAAGCCAAACAAACTACTTATATGGAAATCGTTGGAACTTTGACTGTATTGTATTATTTACTACTAGTATCAATAAAAATAGTTAAAAAGCAAAATGTAGCGATCTTTATTAGTATTATGAATCGTTTTATAGTTATACAAAAACAAATAAAGTGTTTTTAAGATACCTCTTTTGTGATACAAAAATGAAAGAATAAACTATTTTACGTTTTCACATTAATTTGCTATATAATTCACATAAACAATATTTAACTTTCTAAATATGTATTAAGAATATTTTTGTAAAGAAAAACATATATATACCACATTTCACTTAAATTTTTTTGAAAGAAAAAATGGCATGTTGTCGTTAGGAGTTTGGGACTCTGACTTTTTCATCCATGAACATACCATAAATTTATTTTATGAGTTGCAACATTTTGTGCCATTAATTCAAATAAATAAAATTTTCACATCTTAAAATATAAAGAAATTAATATTTACTATATATAACGGAGCACCATACAATTATTGAAAATGAATGGTAAGTTATAAATACGGAAATAAATTAGGCTACTAGTACCAGAATGGGTCGGTGGAAATAGCCCGCTTTTGTGCTCTAACATGTCCGGCCCGAAGTAAAAAAACCGCCCATGTCATGTGATTCTTCCAACAACCTACACGTGTCAATCTGATCACATATCCACGTCATCATAACGGAAGATCTTTCCCTCCCATACTTACCGGTGCCTCAGGTAACGTATACAACATTAACTACGTAATTAGACGGCGTTAAAGTATTCGTATCGTCACTTAACGCCGTTTCTCATGCCGAATTTTAGATTAATTTTATTTAAATTGTGTCATCATCATTCATTGTTGCCCGAAGAAGAAGAGGTTAAGTTATTATTGGGGGTAGTATAGTAACGGAATACCTGCCGTTTTAGTAGCGGGAAACGACACGCCAACTAAATCCGAAAGGCATGCGTCAGCCTCTACCTCATGAGTCTATTCTATGATGGACCCTACCTTTTTCTGTTTCTTCTATCTCCATCTCACTCTTTATTTCACTTAATTTATTATTTTCAATTTCAAGAAAAATAAAAACAAAATTATATATGGAGTATATGATTAATTAAAAGAGTATTGTTATGTGTGTCTTTCAAATTAATATCGAGGAAATGTAATAACCGAATTCAAACTTTAAGCTAGTGATTGTTATTTGTCATTATGGTATCATTTTTTTTCTTTTCTAACAAGATTATTTCTTATTTAAAATTTCGTGTTTATATTATGTACGGTCAAGTTTTATGTACATCGTGGTCTAATAGTTTCCACTTAAGTAGGAGTTGTCATGTTGGTCTAGGCCAAAGATCAATTTCCTTCAAAAGAGAAATTTTCTAAATTATTTCATTTGGTCACACGGATATGGATCCTTACTTACAACCTATTTAAATATCAGAAAAAAATATCTATATGTGGGATGCACCTCCCCATGAATTAGTCTATGCCTCTCCATAAGTCTGGGATCTACCCTGAATTATCCAAAAAAAAAAAAAAA
>VBRH01000019.1:166890-191915 GCA_014578085.1 Cardamine resedifolia | reverse complement strand
TATATATATAAATTCTTATATTTTTTGTGTATGATGTATCAGTTGATTTGCTATTTGTTATATCCATCGTACTCAAACATGTTACAAGCAGATCATTCAATTAAAAAAGTTGTACTGTATCTTATACTTGGTTGTCACAAATGGGCTTATAAGTTACGACTAAAATCAGGCCGTATTCACTATTGAACGTATAATAAATTTAAATTTTCTCTTTCTCGACAATCTCTTTAGGCCCAAAGAGAAGAGTGTTTCTTTTGCCATCAAAAGAAATTGCCACAACCAACGGCATGTACATAATTAAACGATTTTGATTGTACTGCATCATTATTTTGAGATGATTTATTATAGTTATAAATATTGATTTATTATTTACAACATACGGATCTAAGTATACAAACACTATTACGATCAACGTTCTCACAAACATCTCTACAATAGTTGTTCTAGCAATGTTCACGAAAGATTATTCTACCAAAATTGTATTCACGGTAGATAACTTTACTCAAACACACATAACTACGAAGGATGGCTATACTTTTAGCATATTCAAATTTTTGATAGCTTTGCACCTATTATAATCTTGTATAAAATTATATCTAATAGAAATCAAACTTTCGATTTGGTGCAAAAGTATTAAATTTGTGATAAAACTATTTGTGAACTTTATTTTTCATTCCCTTCTAAATAATTAAAGAAAAAGATGATACTCTGGAATCTGGATGCAATAATAGAACCAATAATTTAGGTTCATGTAAAGAAAAAGGACGAAGAAGTTGGCAGAAAAGAAAGGAAAAGACAGATATAACCTTGAGGGACGGTGTCATCAATATGTACTATTAAAAAGCGCTTTGACTTTGACGGATAGTTGACCAGAAGATATATATACCACGTGGCAACATGTGAGAGCGAGTACACACATCTACGCATACGTAAGCTTAACTGCTTAAGACATGAACGTAAGCAGTGGAGAATTAGATACTCGCACTTTCCCAATTTTAATCAGAGCAAATCTTAGCTGTGTAGTATTTGTCTCCCTTAAAAAAAAAGGAACAAAATTTTAAAGGAATCGAGAAATTATACGAAGGTTTTGCCTTTTCCTCTAGTTTGATTCAGTTCTTGTTCGTCTTTCTTCTGGAAGGTGTTCTGTTTTCTCAGGTAAGTCTTTTTTATTCCTTAAAGTTATAGAAATTAAATCAGCAAGTACCTGTCTTGTCCTGTTTCTGTCTATTCAATTTCTGTTTGAAGCTGTTCTGTTTTGTTCTTTATGGTCTAAAACCTCATGTGTTTGATTTGATTCCTTCAATATCGTTCTTAAACTCCTTTTTGGTCCCAATTATGAATCCCTCTTTGTTGAAGTTTCAGGTCTGTGATAAGGACAATAGTTTCTCATTCTCCTGTAATGTTAATTTGATGCTTTAATGTGTGAAATATCAGTTGATGATTTATTTTGGTGGATTTTTAGTTTCTTGAATGTTAACCTCACTGTACCAATGTAATTGAGTATGTTTCTTATGTTAAAGTTGCAGCTTTTGGACAATTGTTGGAGGAAATTAGTCTGAAGCAATGCAGTTATATCATCATCCTTACTCATTAGACAGCCAAAGAGTGAGACTAGCTTTGGAAGAGAAAGGAATTGATTACACATCATACCATGTAAATCCCATCACAGGCAAGCACATGGACTCTTCCTTCTTTAGGATGAATCCTAACGCGAAACTTCCCGTTTTCAAGAATGGTTCTCACATCATTTTGGACACTATTGAGATCATAGAGTATGTACCCATCAGTGTTAATAATAGTATTTTCCCTTTTGAGTGATAGTTTTTAGTTTAGAGAAGATAAGTAAAGACTGTGGAGGTTCTGAATTTTGCAGGTACTTAGAGAGAATAGCTGAGGTTTCCTCTGGTATAGAAGATGCTACTTTTGGTAGAGAAGTTCTTGAATGGATGCGGAAGATTAGGGAGTGGGACTCCAAACTTTTCACTCTTGCTCATATACCGAATAATCGTCGCCTCTATGTTTCCAAGTTTTTAAGGATGGTTGTAATTGCAAGGATGGCTGAGTCTCCAGACTTGGCTAGTGCTTACCACAGGAAGCTAAGGGAAGCTTACGATACAGAAGACAAACTAAAAGACCCTGGGGCTTTAAGAAGAAGCAAAGACCATTTGCTTAGGCTTCTAGATGAGGTTGAAACGAAGCTAGAGGGAACGACATATGTGGCAGGGAATGAGTTTAGTATGGCTGATGTGATGCTAGTCCCGGTGTTAGCTCGGTTATCGCTTTTGGATTTGGAAGAGGAGTATATAAGTAGCAGGAAGAATCTTGCTGAGTATTGGGTTGTTGTGAGAAGGAGACCAAGCTATAAGAAGGTAATTGGAAGGTATTTCAATGGCTGGAGAAAATATGTAACACTTGTAAAAACTTGGATGTTTGTTAGAGTCAGAAGTTTGCTTAGAAAATATTGAATTGGCAAAAGTTTGGTTTTCTTTTTCTTTCACTTTTTCAGTTTATAGGCCATTGAAAAGTTGAGAAAAAGCTTATTATACCTTTGATCACACAGGAAAACGAACAACTATATTTATTTAAGGATTTAGCGATGCAATGATCTCAGGGTAACTTAAAACTTCTTTGCAGAAGAGAATAAAGAATGTGATTGCTTTTACATTGACTTTTTAAAATTATAGAAGTTTCTTTTTGCTTTTTGGTCATAAACAAAAGAATTTAGAATATACTAAAAAAAAGGAGATGAAAGGAAAGAAAAGAAACGCTTATGATTCCCCTAAAGGGGATTTTTTCCTATGAGCCAAATTAACCAATCAATAACTGTAATTCTCCCAAAGAGCTGCATTGTCTCATGGACTGTACTTGTCTAAAGTTATGAATACTTTAATTGTTGAGCTTCTTCTCTAAAGTTAGATTCCCAGGTATAGGGCTGTTTGCTGTTTTTTCCAACCCGTTGTTCCGCATCCATGGAGGAATGTTCTGCTTCTGTTGCCGAAAGTAACTTGTTCCTATATCAGATGAAAACTCTCTCTTCCGGGTTGAGTTACACACGGCAACACTTGAGGTGTTCCAACAGGGCAGGATGGTCGCAGTTGTAGCCGGTAAGACCTCACTGGAGCAAGAAGAGTTTCCTATGACTGTTCCGTTTCTCTTAGCGAAAAACTCACCATGAGAAACTGGTGGTAGAGGTGGAAATGGATAAAATGGCATGCCAGGAGCAACAGACCAGCTAGTCAGATCCTCTTTGCCGGGTGAACCAAATTGATGAACAATGCTAAGCGGAATCCCATAGGAGACTGGTACCCGAGAAAGGAACTTTTGTTGCGGCTGCGCGGTAACTGCATCAGGCACAGCCGTGCAGGGTGATGAAAACCCGGGTGGAAGGTCGTCTTGGACATCCTGATTTCCATTAGTCATGGTTCTTTGCTCTTTTGTCATAGACGGCTGGTCCCATCTGCTTTTACGCTTGCGTCCATTAGTCTCGGGAAGACTGGAAGTAGGTTCTGAATATCCCTCAGACACAGAAGCTGTTTCAGGAGTTGCAGTCCTTGATGATATGACAGACACAGATGGTTCTGCAGGTCTTGGCGACTCATGATCATATCTAGATTCTTGTGATGTTCTGAATCTGCTGTTTATAGGTGACCTCATAGACTCTGATCTCTCCTCCCTTTCGATGCGCCAAGGTTTTCTAAAAGGCTTAGGAATCCATCTGTCTCGGAAGTTCCGTGCAATTTGATGAACCTGCAGGCATACACGTGAAAATAATTGGAAACTAAAAGCTAAACCCCAGATACTAATCTGATCAAGGTCCAAAAAATGCGGAGTACTGAAAAAAATCAAAAGTCCAAGAAAGTGTAAATGAGAGACGCCTGGTACCTGTTTGTCGTCATGCTCGGTGAGTGTTAGAATAGAGTCCTTAAAGCTGCACGTAGATAAACATAAAATGTCATATGGTGTCCTAAGAGAATCGAAAGAACTAAAAAGGTGTAAAAGCAAGGTTCGATGAAGACAGATGAAGTGACAGTTCAATTCAAATAAGTTACGCATACAAACCAGATTAGTATAAAAAGGTAAAGCACTTGTACTAGACGGCCAAAGTTCAAAGAATCTACTAGTGACAGCATAATTTACTTTATATGTTTGTTTCCACTCGATCAAGGATAAGAACCAAAATAATTTACTAACCTTTCCATTCCTGCGTGAGGAGGCCTTCTGATTATATGCTCCAGTGCAAGAATTTCCCTTGTAGCAAGATACTCTAATACCTGAAAGTAAATTCAGTCATACTGACTTGTAAGCAAGCTAGAAATTTCAAGAAAGCATCAGCAAGAGAATTTTGAAAATTTCAAAATTTTCTACTATTCACTTTGCCCTGAGGTTTCATACCACACAACTGAGTCTGATCCATACATTAACAGAAGCAGTAGGTTAAAAGGAAAGTACCTTCAGAAGTTTCCGGAGTATAGGGGTCTTTTTAAAATCCCTCCGGTATTGTTTCATGATATTATGTAACATTTGCAGACCTGGATGTGTTTGAAGGTTTTTTCATCTTTTGCGAGATAAGGATGACTCATAAGATAAAGAAAACAGATAGACGCATATACTAAACTAAAAGAAGATAGACATACCATTCTTGTTGATTACGTCCACTAAAACATTTCGTGACTTTGTCTTCAGAAGGGCATCAAGAATCATCGAAAGATCTCGATTGCTGCAATAGGTTCACAAAACAACAACAGGAATTCAAGAAGGAGATAATAAAAACTACAATGGGAACTAAGATAAGCAGCTCAAATTCTTGAAGACCTTTGAATTCCTTCATTATTTGTGCCTCGGGAAGCGGCAGTGAGAAGCAGAAGTTTCAAGTAGCCCTTTACTGAATCCTGTTTGTGTAAGAAAAGGAAACAAACTTAAATATGCACTGTGCTATTGCTGGATAAAGGGGGGATATTAAGAATATATAGAATTATGCCAAGAATGTAGGTTCAAGTGGAAAAAAATCAAGTAAAAGTGCATGATCCCACTAACAAAAAAAAAACCTTTAGAAAGGAACAAACTATGATGCCTTAACCTTATAGCATAACTAAATGAAGTGGAAAAGTTTAGAGACTTAAGGAGTAATAACTTACCCTCCGTTTGCTTATCCCTCCCACAGCATCTAGTAACTCGTTCAGTTTCCCTTCAACTGCAAAATTGGAGGTGTTACTAGCGAATATGACAGAATGATGATGGTATCTTTACAACTCGTGTCTAAAACTAGTATATTACATGTTTCAATACGCCCGCTGGGAGAAACTTCCTCTGATCCTTTAGATTTGATGGGCTGCTGTTGCAACTTATTGACTGGTATAATCTGCGCTTTGTTGACACCAGGAAGACTACCTCCTTTGTCTCGCTTACTAGACCCAGATGAACGAGAAGTTTTAGTACGAGGACGGGGTCGTGGAAGTATCTTCTTATCTTCACCCGATCCATGCTTTATCGTCTTATCAGCATTTTCACCATCTGAGGACAGTCTGCTGAGAGAACTGGACATGGGAGATGTGCTTTTAGTCTTCTTTTCAACAGGAACCTCCAGCTGGACAGCACTAACAGGCACGCCTGAAGAGAGTTCCTCCAAAACTTCAGTTGGTTGAAGAAGAGATGGCAGAATTTCTCCATCTGGAAGTTTTACAGATACTGAGCTCTGTGATTGGGCATTCTCAGGAGCAAGGTCTTTGAAACCATTAACCTTTTCAGAGCTCTGTGGCCTTTGTACGTCAGCGCCATCAATGAAGATCCTAGACGTTGTATCTAATATTCCTTCCCCATTTTCATCATCTTCAAGGATCACAAGTTCAGGATACTCTTCATCTGAATCACTTTGAATAATTACATCACCGTTCAGAGGATCTCCCCCAATATACCCTCGGCAATGTGCTGATCCGCAATGACACTTTTTGGCAGCAGCACCAAAAACCCTCACATAGTTGTAGTCAAATGTCAACTCTTGACCCTAGCACCGCACCAGACAGATTAAAAACTACTGAAAAGATAATAGCAGCATATTATATTGTCATCAGACCTTGATTGTTTTTGGCGTTTGCATTTATAATATGTTTACATGTTAATTATTATGTTTACCTTCAAAGAGATGAAACACCTTAATGTTTTCATCAAACATCCTTAGAAAATTGTTGAGCGTTTAGGAGTACAGTTTCCAAATAAAATATTACATAAAAGTGTTTTTCAAATGTAAATAACATTTTAGCTACACGTTTGAAAATGGCGGGCACATAGTCAGATATATTCACACACAATTAATTGGCACACATCCAGATAATTTCTTCTTTATATATGGATGGTGGATATCAGGAATTAATCAGCTAATTTTGGGGTTATGACCGTCAAGAGCCAGAAAGGGAAAGATATTTGCACTGAAATTCAGTATCATAGAAAAGTCATTTTCACAATTGCAAGCACAGAAGAGCTTACCTTTCTAAGGTCTTGCATCGCGAATATTCCAACACAAATTTCACCATTCACCATCCACTGCAACAACATTTAAAAAGTAACAAATGAAAAACATACAAATAAGAAAGTAGAAGAAGGGGAATACCTTTATCAAAACATCATAATAAAGTTCCCAACTCAGATTATAATTACTAAATTTTTAATCAGATCACGAGGCATGATATCGCACAGAACACATAATAGTCACCTTTTCAGTACGGCAGTTTGGTTCACAGCTATGGTTAATGAAACGCCCTAAATTTCCCTTTGCACCAGCATCTATTACCTGCATTAACAAAAAAAATAAGAAGTTATTGCAAGGGCAACACAGAGTAGAGCTTCCCAAAAGAAATACATAAAAAGGGAAATAAGAGATAGGTCTTTAAAGCCAGAGCAGATTATAAGCTAAGGAATGCAATTCTTACAAGCACAAGCAACGGAAGTAACCTCTCTGTGCATAGGCCAGTTAGATAAATGCGCAAAACCCTTAGAAGGGAAGATATTTACCTCATTCCCATTCAGTGTCATGAAATAGAAATGTTTCTGACCCTTAGAAGCATAATCCTTTTGACGACTCTCATAGGATTGCATATCAAGCACCTGTAATGAAAGAAGATGATTCATATGATGGTTCCATCTATTGGCTAACACATAGTATACACAGGTACGAGTAAAACACACAGATAAGGACAAAAAGTAGAAGCTGAAAAAGATCAATCTACAACTGATCACATCTTCCAAAAGTTGAAAGATCATCACAAGCATACCTCTCCAACATATTCAATAAGGAATTTCCCCTCTCGTACATCCTCGACCAATCTCAGGCCATAACCCTTCTTACCAGATTGGAATCTCTCAAGGCCAGCATATATCCGTTTTTGAAACTGCAGAAATATGAGCAAAAAGATTGAGAAGGATATAACTGACTGTGAATGTAATGCTTTTGCTTGCAAACAAGACACTATACCTGCTGATTTGAGCACGAGCCGCCAGCCGGGCAGGTATTGTTAAGACATTCAATATTAAGCATTCTATTGAGACATTCTTCTCCACAACCAGACCTACCATCAGCTGATGGTTTGCAGTGACAAACCATTATCTGTCCAAAAAAAAGGAAACAAGATACCTGAGTAGTAATTCTAGAAAAGGAAAAAATATTGACAGCACAAGCACCATTTCAACTAAAAAACAACATAACAAACAAACAAAAATACAAGGAAATTAACCTCGTCAATTGTTTGAGATTTACGATTTCGATGAAGAAACTGATTTGTTTTTATAGCCTTGTAGCACGCCTTCTGCTTACCTGCAAGAATTACGGGCAAGAAAAACACAATAAAAAAATTAAATAGTTGGACAATCATATAATAATTCAAACATTCTAGCCAGGGGTACTCCCAAGGTACACCCATATTGAATTATAAGCACCTGTCAAACGCTTGCTCTTCTCTTTGTCTTTCCCATTTTTAGCCGCATCATAATCATATGCATCTGCTTCATCCTGTCCTATGCCCAGCTCTGCATTAATTTCTTCATTTGACATCTCTTGAGATATTGAGCAATGAGCAAAATCTTTATCTGAGTTGTTCATACAAATCCTTTAAGCAAAAGATAATCCATATCAGAGATAATGAAAGAATACAATAGATTACAATATATGAATGAAATAGCAAGTGTGGTAAGCATAAAAAGTCATGGGTAAATAGCTACGAACAGGAAGTCCAAAAGTGATAAACATCAAAAAGAGGAAAATTGAATAATAATACATACCATCTCGAGCTCTCATCAATTGATTCTACAACAGAAGCAGGTATCCTTCGCCATTTAAAGCAATCATCACATCTAACCCAGGCACTCTCTGTGGAAGAGCTATTATCAATAGTACCGTGCAGGACTATTTCCCCATGGGTCACACTTGATGATATTGTCCCAATATCAAGGTCAAGAAGAGCACCTATCACATGAATTCACATAATGGACAACTTAATAATTTGTGTATTCAAAATAGTGGAAGCCTCTTAAAGAATGGAGAACATTGGGATGCTGTTTAAGCAAACACGAAATAATGTCCTCAAATATTTAGGAAACAAGAAGGGTGTAGACAACAGACAACAATTCTGAGAGCTAAATCAAAAGAGTAGTACCTCTTGTTTCACGAGACTCTATTCTCCCTACTTCCTGATAATCACTATCATCTCTTCCAATACTTCTATGCATGGATTTGCCTTGCTCAACCCCTTTATGAGATTCATTTTTTCTCCTGTCTTTGGCAGATTCGGAAAACTTGGATTTCCCTTTCTTTGTTCCATTGCCTTTTGACTTAGAATGTTTACCTTTTTTCGCACTGGGAATTAGATGTAAACCATTTTCCAAAGGAGATCCTGAAGCAAGCAATTCATCTTCTTTTTCTAATCCTCTGTTCTTGTTGACCATATCTTCTGGAGTGCTGAAACAACTATGACGCAAATCCCCTTTATGTTCAATACTGACAATGGAATCAGTCACAGAGTTGATAACTTCTGAATCTGGTGAAGTTTCAGCGCCCAGAGACCGTGTTCCAGTGGCCCTCTCGCACTCTTCAACCATTATACTAGAGGAAAAGTGTTGGTCATCATCTAAAACATCACCACTCAGATTCCTACATAATCCCCCAGCATCTTGATTGTTGTTCTCATCCCTACTAGAATCAGATGACTGCCGATATGAAAGTTTTTCCACAGGGTGGCTGTTCTCTTCTAAGTGCTCTCTAGTTTCCACAGTTTGCAATTTATCATCGACTAAATTTGCTGACCCTGGCAATTCTACACCTGTTCCTGCCTTAACAATCCCATTAGATGGGGAAGAGTTATCACTGCCCTGAGAGACTGTAATGTTCAGCAGAGGAGTTTGGCCACCTGATTTACCAAATTTAACTTTCAAACGAAGGCAAGAGCCACTTGATGGTTGGATATTTTTGGTAGATCCTTCTACATATCTGTTATGAGAACTTCTATTATGCTCTCCATTTTTAGGATTGCTCAGAGATTTCTGTGTTTTGTGGCACGGAGGTCCATCATAGGGAATATTATTGCTCTGTAAGAAGATTTCAGTGATCCTACTTGGTAATCCCCACTCAGATGAACGGTTTGGTTTTGAAACAGAGCTCCTCTTCCGCTTTGAGTACTTGAAAATTGTTTCAAGTTTTCTTTCTGATTGTTTCTTTTTAGAGGATTTTCTCTGATGAGGAGCACTCCTTTTTGTCTGCGCCATTTTACATTGTTTACCATCTCGGGCTCTCCTTCCGGAAGAAGACAAGCCAGTTACACAAAAATTAGTCCCAGATGCAGAAGCAACTTCACCACCTATTCTGCCATTGCCATTGCCATTTACTATTCTAAGTGGATCAACTGCATTGTCAGGATTAAAAACTTTGCTGCCTCGCTTGCCAAAGTTCAATGGAAAATTCCATATCAAAGAAGAGTCAGTAATAGGGGAGTTGGCTTCCGCACCTACAGTACTTTCGTATGTAGGTGAAATCTGACTGAAATTTTCACCTCTCAGATCAGCACCCATCTCATTATTCACGCTCAGAGAGACCACGGTGCTTTCACTTGGTGAATCCCCATCATGGTTCCTTATAATCTTTTCATTCTTCTCGGAATGATCAGTATGAAGCTCATCCTCATGTACCAACTTCAAATCTGGACTAATTGTCTCTGTGTCTGTGATGTCGTCAAGGTCATATGAACATAGGCCACCATCATTATTACTTAACATTTCTGTGATAGCTAATGAAGGGGATACCACAATAGGCATATTGCCCTCAATATCACTTGAATCCTTCAGATAATTCTCTGTTGCGCTACAGCTAAAAACACCGGAGTCCAATGCTGAATCTGGAAACAGACAACTATTGTGAATGAAAGAGATATCATCAGCAGAACCAGCATCTTGATATGGTTCATTTCTTCCTTCCTCACCTCCACCATCAAAGGTAGAGCTATTACCATCACCTCCAACTTCATCAGATTCTCTGTTCTTTGCGGTTTCCAAAAACTCGAACTGTTCTGGTGCATCATTCACAAAAGTCGACTCAATATTTGTTCCATTGCCCCCTATAGGCAATATTGTGCCACCACAACCTTCATATTCTTTAGCCTGGGGAGCTTTTTTCTCTTGCATACTCTCAGGAACAATAGATACAAGGGACAAATTCGTGTCCTGAATTTCCTTTCCATCATCCTGATTGTTGCAATTAACCAGTAAAACATCATCACAAATCGATTCTTGAGTTTGTTCAAGCTCATCTGAAACCACTTCCTGCTTCCAAATATCATCAGCGTTGCAAGAAACAGCTAATAGACCAAAACCAGAGTTTCCAGCATCCTCTTTACAGTAACTGTCTCCATCTCCCATTTGCTCAATCTCTAATATGCACTTCCTTTGGTCCTCCATCGTAGAGTTTACAACTGATGCAATCTGAGGAATCGCCAAACAGCTGAAAGAATCTATATTGTGGACACCAGAACTCGACTTCTCATTGATGTCTATCGGAAGATTTGAGCCCAGAGAATTAGTATTCTTATAACCGGAACTGGAGTCACACCCAGAAGCTTCAGTGATACCGTTTTCCTTGCAATCCATCGTAATGCCACCTGTTTCAAAAAAGGGGTTTTATGAGAAATCCGTTGAAGAAGACTGTTTGATAAAATCAAACCATGCAATGTTTCAACGACCCTATGAAGATTCTCAATAGAACACAGCTCCTTGCTAACGTGATCCACAAATCGATCAAAGAGACACTCCCCGAAGAAATTTTTTATTTAAAAAAAAACAGTGAGCAGGTCAACCAAAGACCTAACCCAACACAATGGACGCGTCAATCATCGACATTGATGATGACAACCATCAAAACCTCCGATCCTGCTCTGATTTTTTTACAAGCCTCAAGGAGAAATAAAATAAATAAAATCATCACCCCCTGAGAAAAAACAAATTAATAACAACAAAACGAAACCCTAACCTCATGAATCAGAAGCGATTAAAGCGAATGCCAAGGAAGAGAAGCTGAGAAAACGAGAAACGAAGAAAACCCTAGAGAAGGCGGAGACGATAACGATGGCAGATAGAGATAGAGAACAAGGAATCGAAGGGAGTAGGGAAGAGGCAACGCGAGGCGGTCAGTTTTTTTTAGATACCGATTTTTTTTTCCTTCTCTTTTCTCTCTTTTTCAGTAAAATTATATGTAAATCCCCAAACGATGCTTGTGATTCCTTTTTTCTTTTTCCTTTTTGCTAATTTGATTTAAACTCAAGGGTCTTTTCGTTATTCAGCGCTTTGACTATATTTTAATCTCAATGATTTAGATGAAATTGACGACCCAAAAATAAATATTTGTTGACAAAAATATATTCCTATTTTTTTGGTAAAGTCATAAATGTTTATTCTTATATATCTATTTTTTTGGTAAAATCATTATTTTTTAATTCTTGCCTAAACCTAAACATCTGTTAAAAGTAAAAGAACAAAAAAAGGTTAGAACTTTGGGACTTTTCATTGAGAAATTCATACCAGCTTTTCTAAAATGCTATCGGCAATTTATTTCTAAAATATGCAGATCTATGGGAGTTTCCCTTCCCGTGTTCGTAATGGTCCCAAAGGTGGTCCCGTCCATTAAGACCAAAAACTGTAAGATATTTTTATTTGCCTTTTCTTTATTAGATTTTTATACTTGTTTAGTCTTTCGTTCCTATAATATTTTTCTTCTCATCAGTCTTTTCAATAATGTTTTATCATTGAATATATATTATTGTATGTAGCTGGTCATGTTATTACATGGACAGTCTATAAATACTTTTTTTTTTTTTTTGATAAAAGATAAGTCTATAAATACTTTCAGTACTAAAAACATTAAAACCCGAAAAAATATCAATCTATCAAACCCACCCATTAATCACAATCGTAGCATAGGTGGAAAACTTTATTTCTCGACCAAGAAAGTGGGAATATGTTTACAGCTTCATACAAATATGCTTAATTATTTCGTGTTTTCATAGCTGGATATGCAAACAGATGCGATGAGTTAATCATTTATCTAAATATGAGTCGTGTGTTCGGTGTTCTCGTTGTTGTAGACTTGTTTATGTTCAGGTCTCCATGCATTACAAGGTAACATCGGGGTCTACTCTTACTAGCACTTCGGCTATGGACCTATGGTGATTGACTTTGTCTTGGAGTCGATCACATATGATATTATATATCTCTCTTTAAGGTTCAGAACAAATTTTGGATGATTTGTCATTTTGTTTCAAACTTTCAATAATACTTGGACCTGCAAATATGTATGAACATGTATAAACTCGATCGCTTAGTCGTCTGATTGTAAGAGATTTACACCGCCCACAATAATATACCTCCTATAAAAAAGTTTATCAACCAAAAGGAAAAATAAAACATCATATATTGTATTTACAAACGTGATGCTGTAGTTGAGTGACATGTACATCCATAATAGTTTATTATAAAAGCGACTATACTACATTTTCTTAGCATGCCGTTGTAATTTAGTAGCACTGAGCCAACCTGTTCATCTAAGTGAAAGGCATGCATAATTGGCTTAGGGAAACCAGATGAAATCTTTATTAGTTTAGTTTAAGAGGTTATCTCAACATGCTCGACAATCAACAATCTAAGAAAACAAGTTATGTTTCACACAAACTTTCTTGGCCACATTATATATACATATGAGACAGATCAAAGCTCCAGAACTTACATTTTTATGTTCCACCCCTAAATGATAATCACATTTGCAAACAATGGGAACAGTCGCATGAAACAAAATTACCAGGGAGTTGAACAAGGAAATCTCAATGCAAAGAAAAAACGGGGGAAAAAAAAACAATCTCAATGCACAATTAGAAGTATTACCAACAATTACAACTAGTCAGGACAAGATAGTATTCAAATTGAGTTAATATCGTATTCAGAAGATTAACATTCACATGCAAATATATGTGTTGTAAAATCAGGACAAATATAATTTTAACGCAACAAAAACAAGTCAGCTTGAATGCAACAAAATTGGTGTAACTTTATTTAAAAAAAAAAAAAAATTTGGTGTAAGATAGTTTGGTAAATGCAACATAATTGTTTTTTTTTCACTTGTGTATCGTCGGCCCAATTAGGGATTCTCAAAACAATAAAACGGCCTAGAAAGAAACAATCAAAATGTGAAATTAAGCTCACTGATAATTCCCGCGTCCCGATTTGAGCCCGCTCTCCCACCGCCAACAACGCCGATTCACCTCGAATCCGGGGATAGATGCTTCCAAGTTCATCACTCCGCCTTCTTCCGTCGATTCTAGGGTTTCAATAACCCCGTGAAGCTCTTAATTAGTAAATAAGTGCGTGGTTAGGTTTTCCGGCGGCGATGAAGACGACGCAACTGTTCAAAGGTGCCAACGTGTTTATGTCTCGGAATCTGGTGCCCCCTGAAGTATTCGACACACTTCTCGATGCCTTCAAGCTTAACGGTGCTGAAATCTTCCTCTGCTGCGACCCCTCTCGGAACGGTCCCCGTGATTTTCATGTCATCGCCTCTCCCAATCATGTACGCATTTTCGTCCTTCTATATAACTGCAAATTGCCTGTTTTATCAAAGAATCTGCTCTTATTCTCTTCGGATTATGTCAATTGTTTTGGGTTTTTGCAGGAGAAATTTAAGGATCTTAAAGCCAAGGGTTGTAACTTGATAGGTGAGATGAGATTTATTTGTTTTTCTTTATCACTCGAACCAATTGAATACGTGTTCGTAACTTGCCTTAACAAGAGTTACGTTTATTGCCTGGCAGGTCCGCAATGCGTGCTCTCCTGTGCGAAAGAGGGTAGACCGTTACCACAAGGGGGATTCACTTGTTGCCTAGCCATGGATGGTCTGAAAGTTCTTACTTCTGGATTTCTGATGGAAGAGAAGGTACCTTCTTTCTATCAGGGTTATAGATATTACTACTCTCAAGGACTCATCCTTCTAACTGGTTGATTGCAATTCTTTTGAAGGCCAAGATCAAGGAGTTGGTTACGTCCATGGGGGGAGTTTTGCTTTCCAAAGCTTCTTCAGATGTCAACTTCGTCATTGTGAAGAATGTCTTGGCTGCCAAGTACAAGGTCTATTGCTCAAAGATTGCGATCAATATTCTTTTACCTTCTAAAGGTTCACATCTGTAGATTATAACTGGCTTCTTATCGATTATTTCTTTGCTTTATTAACATATATCCATCACACTGCTGTTTTTCTTCATGCATCCCAGAAGATTATTCGAATTATGTTAGGTAAACTAAATGCAACTCAGATATTTTTTTCTCTTTCGAGGCTGGTATACTAAGGTTAGATAGAAATGGCTGTTGATCTTTCGCTTGGTGCATTAGAGTATTACATTTTTCCAGCACTACATAGTGCCTACATTAGAAAAAGAGAGGCCTTTACACGGTAGGAAAGATGTAAAATGCTTTTATAACGAAGGCCTCAAAGTATAAGTTGTTGTCACCCTCCCTATTGATGGGTTCTGCTTCGTTCATTGTCAGATGGTAGCTGGTGGATGTAAATAATACTTAGCTTCAATGCAGGTTTAGTTCCCAAAGTGAAACAACGCCTTTGTTTTCTGAAATTAATTTGGATAACCGTCGTGCTTCTGATGACTTATTATATATTATATCCTAGAGCAGAGTGAACTGACGAGGTTCCAGAGGAAGCTGTTCAAACCAGTTAAGCCTATTTCATTGTGAACTAAATATATATCTCTATATTTTTTAACTTGCAGTGGGCTCTAATTACTCAGAAGAAGCCAGTTGTTACACTGAATTGGTTAAATCAGTGTTGGAATGAGCACCGTGTGGTTCCCCAGGAACCATATAAGATTCCTCCTTTTTCTGGATTGACAATCTGTGTCACAAGAATTCCAGCAGGTTAGAAAACCGGTTCGTTCAATATGTGTGAATCAGGTCCTTCGTTGATAGTTAATCAGTGATCTATTATCAGGTGAGCGTAAGGAAATAGAGAAGCTAATTTCAGAACATGGAGGGAGATACTCTGCTGAGCTAACAAGAACGTGTACACATTTGATAGCTGATATATCCTTGAAAACAAAATTTGATATATTGCTAATATCATAGGTCATATGGTGATTTTCTGGGTGCATTCAATTGTGCTGATAAATTAGACTATAACCGTTACATAATTGAAATGTAGATGCCTTTTAAGTTCCTTAAGTTCCCGTGAACTAAAATTTGAGATTTCGTTGTTTCTACTTAAATGAAAATTGATTCCTTGACATTGCATACGCTGCTGAAGGCGACAAATACATAGTTGCTCGAAAATGGGGTCACATTCAAATTGTTACACGGAAATGGTTTCAGCAGTCCATTGCTAGAAAAGGTGACGTTTGGTGCTTCTGCATTCTTTGCATTTTCGTACTGATCAATATATGGCTCTCTATAAGTTAACAGATTCATTCGATATTGATATGTCACCCTGTTATTCGCAGTTTGTCTCAATGAAGATTCATATCTTGTTCTCGGGTCCATGCCCTTGAGTACAGGCGCGAGAAATATAGAGATCCATAACGGTCAAGAACAGTTTTCTGGATGTCCAATATCACTATCGCCTTCGGCTGCGGCAGATTCATATCCTTCTTATGCTCATTGTAGAGACTCAGATATAGAACCTTCTACCACACAAAATGGTTTCTCAACTTCTATGAATACCAGTACTGATGTTAAAGAACCAAGTGAAGGCCCAGCTACAGAGCCGCAAGTGCAAAATATTGGTGGTTGTACTGCCAGGGATTCAGAATCTGAAGACAATGACCTGTACTTATCAGACTGTAGAATTTTTCTGCTTGGTTTTGAAGCTTCTGAAATGCGTAGACTTGTTAAGTTGGTCTGTAGAGGTGGTGGATCCCGGTATATGCTGCTTAACGAAAGAATGACTCATATTGTTGTTGGAACTCCTTCAGAGAGGTAAGCGCAGTCTTTGCACTGCCAGAGTGATTTTTTTTTACTCTATTATTTTTCTCCTTTTCTTTTTTTCCTCTTGTAGCATTGATAGAATCCTATTAGGTGGGTCTCTCTAAGCATATTCTCTGTAACATTATGATCTCTACATAGAAAATTCATTTACAGTGAGAAAAGGGAGGCGAGGAGTGTTGCGGCTTCTGGTGTCATTCAAGTAGTCACACCCAGTTGGCTTGAAGATTGTGATCGTGAGAAAAAAGAAATTCCCATTCATAAAATATATACTGCTCACAACTTGATTCTTCCAAGAGGTCTGTTGTGATCTCATTTAACCATTTCTTAATTATCTCGGATACATGTCATCTATCCAAGATCCATCAAGACATCAATGCATTGTATTCCCTTCTTTAACTTGCTTAATTTTGCGCAGATTCTGCATGCTTGACCAAGGTATCTCATGCAGGGATGTCAGGTATGGAACAGGGTAAAAATACTCTTGGTCAGACCATGGCATATGATTCATCTTCAAGGAGTATCAATGTCTCAAATGGGGCAGTAAATTTGCTAGGAAAGAATAAAGAAGCAATGCTGGAATTTGGCAGGAAAGATGAGTTTCGTGCGGAAAGAAAAATAGTATCACCCAAGCAAAAAGAAACACTTAATTCCCTTGTAACTAGTAAAAACAAAAAACAACGGGGAATTCAATGCGAATTCAATGGTCAGAACAAGCAAGAAATAAAGTCATCGGTATTTAAGGGGAAGACATTTTGTTTCTCACATTCTTTTCCTGAAGATAGGGTAGGTGGTTATTTGAAGAATAAGGTTTCCTTGTCTTGCACTAGTTTCTTGTCTGAGAATGCATGTCCGAGGTAAATTGATTGATGTGTTACCATATTTTGCAGCGACCTGAAATCGTGGAATGGGTGATTCAAGGAGGGGGAGAGGTGGTAAATGATCCTTTTATAAATAATGCGCATTTTACTATTGATTGCCATGGTCTGTTCCGGAGTGCTGGGACGACGCAAACTATCTATGTCTCAAGTCATTGGGTTCGATCTTGTTTAGAGGTATTATTCTTCTCAGTTTTCATCTGTTATTTACCGGTTTTATAATTAATTTTGGAGTACTCTGTGTCCAAGTGCTATACCATCATTCATTTAAACCTTTTATATCTACAGTAGCTTTTCAATAAAATTGATTTGTATCTATTATCTTCTAATTTCTACTATGCATTTTTATCCTCATTTATGCTTCATTTTATCGGCTTATTTTCTTAGTTGTTATTTTGATGATGTAGGATGGTTGTTTACTTGCTGTTAGTAGTCATATCCTCTACTCACCTCTTCCCTGCCAGACTCCTTTGCCTGGATTCCAAAGCCTTCGCTTTTGTGTTTCCCTATTTGAAGAGAAGGATAGATTACTCCTGAGAAATTTGTGTTTTGTTCTTGGAGCACAATATGCGGAAAAGCTAACCAGGAAAGTGACTCACTTGATATGCAAATTTGCTAACGGACGTAAGTATGAGGTAGCTTCCGAGTGGGGAACAGTTATCGTGACATCTGACTGGGTTTGGGAATGTATTAGACAGGTGGACTCCAGGGCTTCTATATCTTTAAAATAGTTTCTTTGATATGGGATCTTTAAATTTATCAGATAATCCTTTTTGTTTTTTCTTATGTGTAGAATCAAGTTGTTTGTCCAGATAACTTCCATCCAAAGGAATTGACCACTCAAGACCGAGAAGCAGGGTCTCGCTTGGCAAGTCAATTTCGTACGCAGTTTGTGCCAATGGCCTCAGGGGACAATGGGTCTCTGCTTGTAAGCCATTTTGAAGACAGGGAAAAAACTCAAAGTTTTGTTGGCGAAAATTGCTGCAGTAAAGGTGAAGTAAACAACAGACTTGGAGAAATCGGATGGGAACAGGATTTTCCGTCTAAGAAGGCAAAACTTTTGAGAGATGGTCAAGAAAGTGATGTGTTTCCTGTGGGAGATCATCCAAGCAATTGTGATCGCCCTTTGAAGTCTGGAGATGGTAATGTGTCTGGAAATGATGTAGCAAGTAGTCGTGAAGTTCCAGATGTGGCTGATACTATTGAGGATCTGTTGGTGCAGACAAGTAAAGTGAGTGCTATATGCTTCTTTCTCCAATTATTTAATCCCAAACAGATTTTCTCAGCATTCACCTCTGGTATTCTGTTTAGATTCAAGATCGGAACTCTCCTGGGAGGATTTCAGAAAAAACTGTATCCTTATAGTTTGTGTGCTCATTCAATCTTTTTTTTTACCTGAATTATTAAAATTTGACCCGGAATAGTTTGACTCCTTGATGACAAAACAGCTTTTTTCAACTAGTAAACAATACAACACCGGGAATCTCTCTGTCACTGGCCTCTCTAGCCACTGGATAAACAGGTAACCTTATATTCACATTTTGCAGATATTTTTGGTATCAACCTCAAATGCCATGAATCATAAAGAACTTGAGGGGCACAAGTTTGATTTGTGTTTAACTACGCATATCCTCTGATGCATGAACCTCTAAATCTTTTTCGTCTTGTTTGAATCCCCGATCTATGGCTATCACTTGATATTGCCATATAATAGCGTAACATGACTGTACAAATAGAATAGATCCACCACTATTCTGTACGTAGGAGTTTAAGCAAATTAATGGTGTCCAATGATGAGTTTAAGCAAGTAATGATGTGCAGTTGATCTGAGACTAGACTGTCTCAAATCTAAACGCTGCTCATATATGAATTCATGTTTGCCTACGAAACTCTGATGTGTTTCACAGGGTCCACAAGAATGACGACGTGTGCAGTCCTCCAGGAGAAGGAACTACAGGCACTTACGGAAACTTTAGTGAGACACAGACAGAATCGCAGGTTATATATAACTCTTACTCAGATAATACTTGGAGATTCCATTATTGAAGCTTTCATGTCTCGTTAATAGTTGAGTTTCTGAATCTGAGTTTTGAATTTAAAACGAAACTGCACCTAAACCCTTTGTCCTCCTTTTCGTGTGCAGTTGTATTTCAATCCAGATATTACTAGTTAAAATTATCTTGTTATAAGATCTCTCTGACTTATATACTATGAGTTTTTACAACCTCTTAAAGCTTACAAGAAAATTTGCAGGTTGTTGGCTACGAGGAAGATCTTTCAGGAAGGCAGATGCTTATAGACAGAGTTAGAACACGAAGCAGCTTAACATAAAGAGACAAATGAGGTGCTCGTTGAGATAGAAACATCAAACATGTGTGTATTGATGAGTATTTGTATTGTTGCATAAACCTTCATTAAAGAAACAGCCGCCACATCAAAGTCATTGGTCATTTGTAGATCACAGTTATAAAGTTTATGAAATGATGCTTCATTCGGGCAAGTCTAATTTGATATCATATAGGTTTATGAAAACTGTTATTGTGATAATCGAGGACGTAATTGTATCTTTGTTTAAACATTTCAGAGCAGTTTGAGTTTAGCTTGACATTTGCAACTTATTTAATTCTTCATTTAAGGTTATTTTTGTGATGTTTTTTTTCCTCTAATTTTTAATCAACAAAAGAGACGAAGAGAAAGGCGCACACATTTATATTCAAAAACTAAGAACAATAGAGCACAACAAAGATTCATACATCACATGGAAACAAAGAAAAATTACAAAGCCAGAAGAATAGATGCCAAATTTTCTATTATATAATTTGGCATTTATAACTTTTAAGATAAAGTACATAACAGGGTAGATAAAACAGTTGATAATACTCTGTAAAAATGAAAATCAGAGAGACTTTACAGCTAGAAAACGAGGCTCCTTAGGCATAAACTTCTGGTTTGCATAGACATCCATGTAATCTCCAAACACAAACTTTGGATACTTGTTCTCACTTCCTTCCTCTGGCGCTGGCCCAATCGCCGCCTTGTACGACGGATTGTAGAAGGAAGCTATGGACCTCCGGTTTCCTTCCTCCCTTGCCAACACCCTGTGCCATGCACTCTTGTACCTGCCAAACCCATTTTCGTTAAAACCTTAAACCCAGAAATCTCAAAACTTCTTTTCACTAAACCGGTTTTGTGTCAGAATGGAAATGACATTAAACCAACCCAATCTAATTCAAACCAAATCGAACCAGAAAACATTTGATAAACCAAATTGAATTTTAATGTTGATAAAAGATTTTAGTTGAAATTACCTTCCATTGCTAAGAACTTCAATCTGATCACCAGTGTTGATAACAATGGCGTTGGGCAAGGGCTGAACATCGATCCACTCGCCATCTTTCAAGACTTGAAGACCATCGTATTCATCGTCTTGGAACAGCAAAACAACTCCTCCTGCATCAGTATGAGCTCGAAGGCCATTGACGAGCTCAGGATGAGGACAAGGTGGGTAATGGCTGACTTTGGTTCCAAAGAAAGCTGTCTCTTCTCCATCTTCCATTCCTTCATTGAAAGCTTTCTTTATGTAACCTTTAGGTAAGCCCAAATTCTCATCCATCACTTCCATCATCTTGCTCGCTAGCTTCCTCACTTCTTCTCTGTACTCTCCCATTGTCTCTCTGTTTTTGCAAATACAAACACACATAAAAGTTATGACCTTTGAATCGATTTTTTTTACTGATTTGAGGTTGAAATATGAGAGACTACTTACTTGAGGCCACAAGTGTTGGATGGCCATTCGTTTTGGTTATGGTCTAAGAGTGTGAAGACATCTTCCCAGTCAACGTTTTCGAGCTTCTCGCCAGAGTTTTTTTCAAGCAATTCGTTGAGCAACTTCACGGGATTTGAGGTCTTGAATGCTTCTTCTCTCTCGGTCTTGTAGCAATCTGAGCTCAGCTTCTTCACTTTATCCAGAAGCTCCAATGGAATCCCATGGTTCACCAGCTACGCACAAACACAGAGATAAGCATATCGAAACAGAGAGATAGAGAGTGAGACAGTGTTCAGTGTCTTTTTAAAAAGATCCAAACCTGGAAAAAACCCCATTCTTCGCAAGCTTTAGCGATTTCAGAGAGTGTCTTCTCCCTTTCTTCACCATTGATCTTGGAGAAATCGATCACAGGAATCGCCATTTCAGATCCGTAAAGAGAGAGACGTGTATTAGACAAAAGGCTCTGTTTTTTGAAAGTCAAAGACGACTCTGTTTTGTATTTAGATTTACTTGTGAAGATTATGGTAAGCTTAGGCCGGCATTTATACTATTCCCAGATTTTACCCTTTTTTTTTTTTCTCTCTACGAAAATTAAATAAAATGTCAACTGTTCATTTTTTACGTTATGTTAAATGTTTCTTTAATTTTCCTATAATTGCTAAACTTAACTATTCTACAACCGTTGAATAATCTTATGCTTTCGTACTAAACAAACTAAATAGATGCACAGAAATCAATGCTTCAAAAGAAAATGAGGATATTTGAGAAAATTTCACATATGATTATCTTTAATTAGTTTACAGTTAGTCCATATTATTGACTTTTAGAGTATTAATTAAAGACAAAAGATTAGTTATGAATATTAAACATTTCTGTAATTCGCATTAATGAACCGCACTGATCGCTAGTCTTTGACCAATAAATAGCTCTGAATTCGCGAGCAACCGGTTTCACCGTTAATTTCAGTTTAGTAAAAAAGATGAAATACAACTACTTTCCCATATACACAACACATGCTCATTCATACTACATATAACACTCTTTGTTTATATATTTAATGGACGCTATTACCAAATTAGTTTTGAATATTTTTTGTATGTATTGAAAAGTATAGGAAGAAACACAAGGTTTCAAAGTCATAAGAAAATAAATAAATAATATGCAATAATAAAAAAAAACATATAAAACCATATATTAATTTTCTGTTATATGTGATTTTTGAAATTCAAATCATAACATAAGCAATGGTAGAGTGGAAATAAAGTCCAACGTCATGAAATCTGCAATGTAACAACATCTTAAAATTTCATTATAAAAAGAAATATTAAAAATTTTACTCCTCTTTGAAATTTGATCATTATCATAATACCTCTTGACTTTTAGATTACGATGTGATTGTTCATATATGATTAGTTAACATAAGAGGAAAGAGACATAGATATGGGTTTTAAATAATTTATCTCTTTTTATAGCTTATGAGCTATGAACGTGGAAAGTCATAATAGGTTAGCGAATTATATCCAAAATAAATAATAGACTTTGTTTTCATGGTAAATGGACAAATTAGTGGAACATGGAGGAATTATTTATATTTATATCAATTGTAGAAGAAAGAACATTACAATTTTTTGTAAAGCTGCCAAATATAATTAATTGTAGAAAGTATTAACAAAAATTATTAATAAAATTAGAGGAAAAGTTATTTGTGAAAATAATTGTCAGTACAGCACAGCCATCTCTGCTGTACACATGAGCAGGTGATGCCTCTTTTTTGTCCTCATCCAAAATCTCAATGCCTTTGTCTGAATATGAGCAGAGTAACAAATCAGATATTATATTTCGATTAACCTTTAGTATTATATCAAAACAGAAGTTGAGATCAATATGACAAAATATGTTACAATTATATATAATATCTGCGTAAATTTCATCTTTCGATCAAGTCTGTAGAATATAGAGTAGGAATATTGGATATGTCAGAACAGTTGAATTGATTGACTATCAAACAAGTTATTTAATCTTTGTATTTGTTTCACAATGTAGTGATGTACTTCCATAGTTGTACTTTAGAAGCAAATAAAATGGTTTGTCCGTTTGTTTTTCCTTAAGTTTTTACATCAGATTCTTATTATTCAAACTAGAGGTTGACGACAAAGAAAACTAAAGGTTGAAGTATTTTCAAACACGAAATTTTAACATTATGAAAAGTTCATTGATTGATCCCATTCTCCCATATGTCGGTGTATAGATTATATCTTTTTGTTTTGAATGTTTTATTAATTTTATATACCAATGTATATATGATAAAACGTATATAAAATCAGAGAAGCTTGTCATAGAGTTAGATTTAGATCTTAATTATTTGATTTTGTAGTAGTTGTGATCACTGTTTGCTATTTGGACCTCATTATAGGTTTTGCTAGTATTATTGACATTAATACAATATTTCCATTTCATGATTTCAAGATTAGTTGATATATATACTATATAAAAGTTGAAGTTATATTGTTTTGAAGGCGTCCACATAGGATTTAAAACAACCAGTCACGATTAGCCACATCATTAATTAACATTTTTGAAATTATAATCAGTTTCTAATTTTCTATATTAAAATACTTATAAAAAACCAATATATATATGAGAATAAAATAAAAGTAAGTTTTTAAAATAATAAAATATGGAAATAAGAAAAAATTTAAAATTTGAAGCTATAATTTTTTTAAGGCATCCACATAGGATTTAAAACAACCAGTCATGATTAGCTACATCATTAACTAACATTTATGAAATTATAATCAGTTTCTAATTTTCTATATTAAAATACTTAAAAAACAATATATATGGAAATAAAATAAAAGTAAGTTTTTAAAATAATAAAATATGGAAATAAGAAAAATGTAAAATTTTTGTTAATAGATTTAAACTGGAAAAATAAAAAAGAAATTAAATACAAATATGAAAAAAAACAAAATCATATGTAAATAAATTTAAAATTTAAAAAGAAAAAAAAAAGTAAACTATGACAAAACAAGATCCTATAAATTGGAAAATAAGAAGAACAACAAAATATTGCATGATAAAAAATATAGTAAAATATTATATACATACTTCCTATAATAAATTTTAGGAAATATATTTGTTAAGGAAATATGAAAAAAAAATCGTTAAAAGTATGACACAATATCTTTACTCAAAATAATATTTGAACTCATACAATATAGACAATGATGACATGATATTTATATACCACAATACGCTATATACAATATATTACATTTTCCGGAGTTCCATAGATGAGTATATGGTATAATTTGAAGAACCAATTTTTGAAATGAACATTTTCACAATTTTACTATGAAAATGGATTTCTAAATGTGAAATAAAAACATCGGAAGTCTCTTTTTGGGAATAAAATTATGAAATAATATATTTTTAGAAGAATTTCTCTAATTTTAATGGCTGTCAATTAATCATATTGAAAAAAAAGTAACAAGATTATTGATTGAATTGCTCATATTTAGATAACGCATGATCTCTATTATTTTCATCTAAGAAAAACATTTCCTATATAAAAAATAATATTTTGATAAATATTATTGATCACATATGAGTTTTAAAAATATACTAAAATACTCACGTGTAGCGTAGCGTATCCAAAACCTAGTCTATACTATATAAAAGTTGAAGCTCATAGGACGTCCACATAGGATTTTAGAAACTTAATCCTATTAGTCCACGTCAATATTTAACATAAATTCTCATGAAAACCTGCCAAAAACTAAGAAAAGGAAAATCGATATCTGCCAAAAAAATTGAAACTCATTGATATTGGTCTAAGTCATCTTGAACATAAATTTTCTACGATAATCTGGCAAAAAAAAAAA
>VBRH01000019.1:114100-149441 GCA_014578085.1 Cardamine resedifolia | reverse complement strand
TATATATGTTTAATTGTATATATATATTAAGGGTAATCTTTGAAAATATTTTAAGTGAGTTTGTAAATTTTATTAGTTCTCGTTCTTCCCAATTAATATTTATATGAAAACTGAACTGGAGAAACCTTAACATAAAAAAGATTGTTTAATTTTGAAGGGAAAAAGACAATGTGAAAAATTAAATTTTATTATAAATTTATCGTTTGAATTAGTATCGGAGCCATGGAGAGAAATATATTGTTAAAACAAAAAAAGTTTGAATGTTACAGCTGAAATGTTTGAACGTTAGGTAGCATAAGATACTTGAGTTTATCAAATTTTAATAATTGCACAAAAACAACATAATTCAATGATTACTTTGACTCGATAATTACTGGAAGATATTTTGTTTTGGACGCATTATTTGTGCTTCGTAACCGACTGACACTTGACTGAAGCAGCTGATTCTTTTGCAAATTGATCGAGGACTCACAAAAGGGGTTGACTCAAACACTTTCTTAAAAATGATATACAGTTTTTTATTTTTTTGTTTACGTTTACAACATACACCTCACTAGATTACAATTCGGATTATTAAAACATCATTGCATTTAACAAAAACCATAATTACTAGTATATTTTTATTTTTAAAGAAAGAATATGTATATATATTAGTATTGTGTTGATCATAGCTTTAGATCTCATGACAATAGTCATCCTCGGTTCTCTAGCTTCCGCAACATCGAGTCAACCACCACAACGGAGCCTTATTCAGTGACCTCGTAACCAAAACCGTCAGATCTTCAAGTGAACGGTGCGATGGTCCCCAAGTCGGCTCCTAGCCCTCGTCCATAAAATCTCGTCCTTCGTTGAAAAGGACTTGGTATTTTAATTTCTGGATACCATTACACCCATACGATCTACAGTTACATCATTTTGACAAGGTCATCGAGCCTAACATTTTCCATGTCTTCAAGTTCCAAATCATCTTTCAAGAATAAAATGACATAAGATAGAGCCTAACTTAGACTTTGCTAGTTACAGAGCCTAACTATTATCGAGAGCACGAAGATCAAGAAAGTTATGTCGACTGGACTATGAATTGACCCGACAAGAAGATAAACCATTTGTAGAATGCAGTAGACTAACGGTAACTTTTTTTTTCTTTTTCTTTTTTCTTACCGTTGTTTTTGTGATCAATTTAACCCAAATTTACAAACCGAAAAACATAAACTTTCCTCTTTTAAGGAAGTGAATTTCCTTCTTTTTTTTTTGAACGAGCAAACCTTTTTCTTACAAAATCTTCAATCTTCTTCCTTGAAAAATCATTATTTTCATTCTTCTTCATCCAGAGAAGCAAAGCTTTTTTCTCACTCTTACTCTGATTCTTCGTCTTCAATCTTCAAATCTTCTTCTGATAGCTTTCGTTTTTACAGTTCCTCAATTGAGGAAATCTGATTCTGAATCTCATCCAAATTTCAGACAAGTGGAGATTGTCCTCATACCAATCTCTCTATGCATCTTCAACAGCTTCAGAACCAGAGAACGAGTTTGGTTTCTTTGTCACCATCGAGACATCAACTATCTCCAAATTCATCGACACACCTTCAGATTCTGCGTCAGCTACATTCTCCATTGTTGAAGGTTGCCACGTGTCTCTTACGAATGGGCTTTTTTGGGCCTAAAACTAAAACTGGTCCATTGCTTCCAGAAAGGTGACAAATGGCAACAACGACAAAAAAAGCGATTGAAACCATCTTACGCGGTTGAACCACCCCAATCACATCCATAGGACCTCTGTTCACTTACTCATAACTATCCTTTATATTGATAAGTACTAGTATATTCATCTATACATCTATCGAACTGAATACATTTGTTTGACCGGATAGGTTTTTTATCAACAAAATCTACAAGACAAGATGGAATAAAAAAGTAGCGAGAATCCCTAACAGAGGAAGAGCTCCTGCGGTAGTGATGTGGGGCAAAACTTCTTTGCTGCAAACTTGTACTGCCAAGAAAGAACAAAAGAGAGAAAACACTTAAAAGCATTATATTCATAATAATAAACAAGGCGAAAAGAAGTGGAGTGGCTTGTTACTTTGTGTTGACTGTACTTCTTTCTGACTGCAACTACATCAGCTGAGGGATTCTCATGACACAGCTGTAGAAGATTCTTAACGCATGCTTCCAGATGTTTAGCCTTGTATGATGTGTAATGTTCTAATGTAGCGTTCTGCAAAACCCCCCCAAATATATTAACACTGAGTTGAATAAACCTTTAAGTACAGGAGAAAATAGGAATGCAAATACAGTTTTGTGGTCATACCCATGGGTTTCTTGAAGGGTGTAGTATGTATAATGCCAAGAAAACTGCAGAGGCTGATACAAGTGATGGAGAGTATCGAAGCATGGCGTAATCTAATAGCGATAATTCGGTGAGATAGCTGGCTAGACACTCAAACAGTAGTGATGGTACCTAATAGAAAGCAGTAAACCCAGTCAGAAACGCATATCACACATTCCATAGAGAGCTCATCCGTTGTCATACAAAACTATACCTCCTTTTTGCCTTGAGCAGCACGAAGAAAGCGCCTAACCACCATTTTCACAAGTCTAGATCAGCAGGGAACCATAAAACATGATTGGAGTCAAAATCAATATGACCAGAAACTACCTCAAGAAACATTTTGCTGTTGGAGTTGTTAATTCGAACTTCAAGTAGTTCAGAACAGAAGACTCCATCTCCAAAATCTGCTAGAAACCTTAAAGGTTAATGATCAATTACGAGCAAATCAAAACCACAAGATAAAAGATTTTGTCCAGGGACGACCTAACACACAAACCTCGTTTCTTAAGTATGTGTTATCAGTGATGTAACAGAAATCCTCAACTTGAGGCACACAAATTTCTTCATATTTTCTGGAAATTCAGTATCGGGTAAGAATTGCATACTACTGAAGAAGAAAAATAAATGAAACCAGATATTAAATTTCTATATTCCTTACGCTGCTATCATCATGCATGAAACACCAAGTAACTGTAGCTTTTGCTTGGTAATTACATTGCCTGAAAGATACCGGTCTACATAGTTCACTGCCAAATACAATGTGTCTGGTAAAAGCCTATACTCTTCAGCAACCTGTGGTTTC
Organism: Cardamine resedifolia; assembly: GCA_014578085.1. Lineage (NCBI taxonomy): Eukaryota > Viridiplantae > Streptophyta > Magnoliopsida > Brassicales > Brassicaceae > Cardamine > Cardamine resedifolia. The sequence continues at coordinate 146,310 of VBRH01000019.1, read as the reverse complement.
ATGAAAATCCAGAGAACAGCTTCGTAAACTATATATTACCTATCAGTGAAAATTCTATACAATGTTTTGTATGTTAATAAAGTCTTGCCTTATCAATCTAAACGAAATATCAGGCATTATTAACCGGGATTCATCGAAAGCTTACCTCCACAAGCCAGTCAATCAGTATAGAACGCATGCTAGCATTGATAGTTAGTTGAACTCTCTCCATGTAATCCAAAGCGGGTCTTCTCTTAATCTGCAGAGAATAATAAGTAAATTTTAAACCTTGACGATTCAGAAACAGAATCAAGTTAATATGAAAACTGTGGCAGGGTCAATACCTCAGATGCACGCAAATACTCGTAGATATCACAAGCATAGGCACCACAAAGCTGTGGATCTATCAAGTTACTATCAATGTTCACAATCATATCATCTTTTCCCAAATCTGCATACTCTGGGAGAGCAGTACTGCTCTCGACCATATATTCTACTGATGATATTGACTGATCTGATTGAGGGGGAAAGGCATCCACGGATAATCCAGGTGATGAAGCTAGAAGATTATCATCGATTTGAGGCAATTCGGTGTCTTCGTAAGGAACGATTATGCTTGATTTCACATTTGACTTTGGAGGTAAACCGCTATCGAGGATTCCCAAATTCCAATTACGAGATAAAGCAGGCTTTGGTGCTTTCTTTGATGGTCCGATCTTATTTGAACAATGCACCTTCAGAGATTAACCATTTACAGATTACAAACTGCAAAATTGTAGGATAAACCCTAAAATCTAATTTTCTCGCGAAGCAAAAATACCGGCATTGAAAAGGAAAAGAAAAAGGAGAAGGGAGAATACAAGTTAACCTACCAGAGTAGATGACGAAGACGAATTTCTAGAGCCATTCTTCTGGTTTGTGATGTCGCCGAGAGCATTACGGCGGTTTCCAGTATCGGGGAGTGAGGATCGAGTCTTGGCTAAGTTCGTCCGAGAAACCGGATTCTCCTGCGATAGATTCCTCGATGACGACAAGGAAGACATTGTTGACGAAGAAATGGAAAATCGCCTGCTCGGCCTTCTCGTTTTCCGGTCAGATTTAGGGTTTTCTCTTCCGCGAGAGAGAGAGAGAGAGAGAGAGAGAGAGAGAGAGATCTTGGACGAGAAGAAGAGGAACAACGGAGAAGGAAAATTCGGAACTAATATTTCTGATTTTGGGATTTTCTATTTCTATATTTTTTAGAAAAATAACGGATCAATCTTGGCCGTTGATTGAAGTGAAAACCGTTACGATTTACGAGTGTTCGATTATCAGTGGTCCCACTACAGTTGAGCGCGAAACTTTCCCTCTCGCTTGTCGCTCTACTAAGCATTACAAACCTTCTTTGTGGGTAAGAGGGTTTAAACAAGAGCATGAAAAAACTACAATTTGTCTATTTATCCTCTGATTGTTTATGTAAAGTCAGAATCAATTTCACTGACATTCATTCATTGATTGTGTTTCATTTCTTATTTCGTTGATCATCAATAATGTTGATCTCTAGTTCATAAATCATACATTATTCTTCGCATTCAAAATTAGTTGTTGAAAAGTAATGAAAATGTCATTAATGTTGTTCGAACAAAGATCACCACATTTTCAAGAAGTCATGGGGAGCCGTAGACTGCATATTTATAGAGAATGAGGTCTAAATCCTTGTGGAGAGGTATGGCATAGTCTTATGTTTTAAGGTTTTCTGTACAATTCAAGTTTTTTTTTTTTTGTCAGTTCTTCTTCTATTTTTGTACATACATGCTCTATCAGCACTAAGCTATATACATGCGTCTTGTAGATGTGTAGATAGATTTGTGCTCTTTCCGCAATTCCAGTAGAACCACTTAACCAACGTTGTGATCGTTTGAAGTTTGGTTTCATCTTATGTGACACATATCATCATTATGCCTTGCTATACAGTTTTTAAGACAAAATTGGAATCTTTTGCAGACAAGACAAAAGTTAAGTGGTTTAACCCTTTAACGTTATATGTAGGGAAAAAGGTTATTGATCATTTCAAAGTTTGAATTTTTACCCTTAATTTGTTTGGTTTCATTTTCCCTTTCACGTCTAAATCATGAAAGACCGAGTGCTATAATATTTTAGAGCACTTGATAATTGAAATCTAATCCCTTTAATTCCGTCCATCTGTTATTAGTTATTTATACATAGCTAACACATAGTTTTGAAAGAAAAAATTTCAGTTTTATGTGTTAGTTATAATACTTTATGAAGATTCTTCATAGTAGTATTAAAATATGCATTTTTGTCAAGATTAAAAGTAATAAATTCCATATATTGGTGACCATTGTATAATTGAAAAGCTATGTTTAGTGGTGGGGACAAAATTGAACCAAGTCAAACGCGCAGATAAACTTGTCTAATCTCTCCCGCCACCCACTCTATCCTCCTCTAATCTCGCCTCTCATCTCTCTCCTCTTTCATCGTATAAAGATGATTCAACTCATTCTTAAGTCATCTCTCTCTATCTTTGCTTTTGTCTCTTCTTGAGAGCTAAAAAACAGCAATGGCCATTGTCGACGTTGATGATTCATTCAAAAGACCAGGAACGGTACCTTTTAGCTGGGAGATCCGACCCGGTGTACCCAAGACCCGGATTTCTCAACCCGGTAATAGTAACACCACCGCTACTAGTCCCTTTCTTCACCCTCCCAAGAAACTATCTCCTCTCCGTTTAAAACCACTGTCTCACTCTCAGCCGCTTCTCCCGCCGGCGTTATCTCCGCCTTCGTCTTCTTTCATCTCCATCTCTAAAAGCCGTCCTTTATCTCCTCTCACTCCTCCTTCCTTTTCTACCCCATCGAAGCTCAAGCCACCACTAACACCGTCAGCATGTGGATTCTACTCGCCGGGACCTTCTTTCCGATCATCGCCGCGTGCTTTTTCGGAACGGTGGCAGCTCCACCGCCCTAACCGGGTCCGACCCGGATCAGAACCCGAACCTAGACCCGACTTTGCTCTTGCCGGGCTCGGGTGTTTCCCGTCGCCTAGATTTAGACTAAGGAAGAAGAAAAAGAGTGGTGATCGGAGTAAACCCGGCTCGAGATCGGAGAATGATTATTGCTCCGACTTGGAGACAATGTCGCCGTGGACTGTTTCTAGCCGGCGATCGGTTTCTCCGAGATGGGACTCACCAAAGTCGTCCTTCTCTTCTCGCCGATTCTCGCCACGAATCGTCAACGAAGCTGAATGGGTTGGGTTTGGGCTCTTTTGAGCAGATTTCAATGAATGGGCTCGAGATCGGTTCTTTAGCCATCCGAACCAAGGAAAGCTTCTTGATTTGCTCAAATCAAGTTAAAGCAAATCTTGGGCTAAAATGGGACAATTCTAAAGTTTAGGGTCCTATATCTATTGTCATTATAGTTTTCACATCTTTGTAATATAATATGTGGATTGTGGATCAGATAGTGGATGTCCAAACACAATCCACCATTTTTGAAGTTTTGAGTGCGGGAAGAAACAATGTAAGATAATCCACCATTTTATAAACTCGTTTCACTAGAACCCTGCCAACTACAAAATTATAATCCATCATATCGCAACACGTCTTAATTAATGGATAATAAAATTTGGAAAAATTGTTTTTATTTTGAAATGATGGAAAAATTGTTGATGTATGCATGAATATATGTCATGTCTAAACATTTTTTACTATTTATTAAAAAACATATTTTTATTTAGGTTTAATGTTCTCCATGCAAGGTGTTTGAATTAATTTGCAAGGAATTTACCATATAAATTTTTAAAGTATATGTATATATTGGTTCATTTAAGATTTTTTTTTTTATAAACTATTGGTAGCTACATATATCTTGAATCATCTGTAGTAGCCAAGTAAGACACCATGAAACCGTCGCAACCGCTATGCAACCGAATTACTGATCAGCTCATCGCCGCCATGATCCAGAACCGTCCATTCGACGCCGTTCTAGCTTCTTCAACGGTCAGAATTCCATGGACTCAGCAGCTCGTCTCCGATATCCTCCGCTCCATCCCCAGATTCTTCTTCATCTCCCCACGATCCATCGGCCGGCAAAAGGGTTTTCGCCACCGGTCGCCGTTAAAACAGAGAAACCTCCGTGACGAATCACAACGACGCCGTTCTGAAGTCCTAATTCTAGGTCCCGGCGCGTATATAGATCCTAAGAAAGTTTCACTCGGGCTGCAGAAAGCAATGGAGTTCTTCTTTTGGATCGAGACCCATTTCGGGTTTGATCATAATGAGATCACTTGCAGAGATATGGCTTGTCTATTGGCCAAAGGCAATGACTTTAAGGGTCTCTGGGATTTTCTCCGGCAAGTCTCTAGAAGAGAGAATGGCCAAAATGTGGTCACCACAGCGTCTATAACCTGTTTGATGAAATGCCTAGGAGAAGAAGGTTTTGTGACAGAGGCATTAGCTGCATTTTATAGGATGAAGGAGTATCATTGCAAACCTGATGTTTACGCTTACAATACAATCATCAATGCTCTTTGCCGAGTAGGGAATTTCAAAAAGGCTCGATTTTTGTTGGATCAGATGCAATTACCGGGTTTTCGATACCCGCCAGACACCTATACTTACACCATTTTAATTAGCTCATACTGTAAATATGGGATGCAAACCGGATGCAGAAAGGCGATAAGGAGGAGAATGTGGGAGGCTAATCGAATGTTTAGGGAAATGCTGTTCAGAGGGTTTGTACCCGATGTAGTGACTTATAATTGCTTGATTGATGGATGTTGCAAAACGAATCGGATTGGTCGGGCTTTGGAGCTGTTTGAAGATATGAAGAAGAGAGGGTGTGTCCCGAACCAGGTGACATATAATTCTTTCATAAGGTATTACAGTGTTACCAATGAGATAGAATGTGCAATCGAGATGATGAGGACAATGAAGAAGATGGGTCATGGCGTACCTGGTTCAAGCACATACACGCCACTAATACACGCTCTTGTTGAGACTAGGAGAGCGGGCAAGGCTCGGGATTTGGTGGTGGAAATGGTGGAGGCCGGGTTGATTCCAAGAGAGTATACATATACGCTGGTGTTGGATGCTCTGAGCTCAGAAGGAATAGCGGATACAATTGATGAAGCGCTTCGTAAGAGAATGAAGGAAGGAATAGAACAGAGATATAGTAGGGTAATGAAGATCAAACCGGTTATGGCTCGAAAAGAGGTTGTCCAAAACTCGGATTTTCACGAGATTGACACCAATCGAAATTTTGCAATGGAGGAAATCTGACAGATGAATAATTCCTGCTCAAAATTTGCATGAGTTATATGATGCGTTAGATAGTTTGATTGAAACAGTAATTATAGTCTTAGTTTAAGACGGAGCCAACAGAAGATCTAACTGATCGACGGACTAAATGAAGGCTGCACCAACTTGAGAGTTATTCAGATGTTGCCCGGAAATCAAACCTTGTATTGTGCTTTTGTAATATTTCATTGATACTTTTGTTATTTGTTTGTGGTATGAAAGAAAAGTAAAAGGAATAGAAATCTATACTAAAGACTCTTATGAGCATTGAGCATGAACAAGCAGGGATTTAACAGTGTGTGGACATGAATCACCACCAAATGTTTTGTTCCATACTGCTACAGAACACCTACTCTTGCTCAGACAAGCCTGCAAAAATTCGAAAGACCGTCTTGTTTGAGCTTTTATGATTCGAGTAACCCGGTAGAATTTACAGGAGCAAGAGTAGCTTACCTTCTGTATAACAGCTAAAGAGTTGGGTGAGTGACACTTTCCAACAGAATAGCTCCAACAATTTCCATTTGGAGAACCAAAGCTTGCAAACAATACCTTTGAAATTTTCCTGCCATTAGAACACTGGAGCTGAAGCTTAGGCCTTCTATCATACAAATGTTTTAGATGTCTGTGTTTATTTCGGTTGTGGCCCTTTCTTCTCCAAGAAATCACAGGAGGAGGATGTGAATTGGAGACATGACCACAGACTTCGGTGACTGACACTGTGTCTATAGTTATACCAAGAGGATTCCCTTCTCTTTCTTCTTCCAAAATGACTAGTAAGTTACTGTTGGCTTTAAGAAAAGATTGTGGTATATGGTACCTAAAAGTTGGAGAACATAGCTTCAAAGAATAAAATCCAATCACTATACAAAGACTGTTCAAATAGGAGAGTGAACAATACCATACCATATCTGAGAAGGGCTTCCCTTGGAAGTATGAATGGAGACCCAGTACCGACCAATACTCTGGCCATTCACCCAAGCTTCTCCTTTTCCCATTGATCCTAAGTTCAAGGCCACTGGATCTGTCCCCTCTGGTGTCTCAAATGAGGCCTATAGATATAAAATACTTCAGAGATTGAAGTTTGAGTAATATATTGAACTACTACTATTTTGCTGTTCTACTACCTTGTACCAAGTTAGAGGCTGACTTTGGGAGTCTCTGTAATGCTTCCACTGAACTTTTGCCGCCCCATTTTCTGTGTAAACATGGAATTTCTCCCCTTGCAGCCCAACCTCCACAACGATTTTGAGCCAGTATCAGTTAACATGAAGGAGATACGTTCTGCTGAAGAATAAAACTCAGAACTTTTACCTGATAACCCCAACTATAATTGTTGAAGTACAGTGCCTGTTTTCCATTCCAAATGTTTACGCTCCGTGATCCACCAACTCTCCTTTCTAGATGTGCTCCTGAATTCTGTGTTCCAAGGAGAAACAGACTTCAGAAAAAACGTACTCCGGATGATTTTTGATACTAAGCTGCATATACTCATGTAAAAGTACTCTATTAGGAGCAAATTTTAAAGAAGTTCAGAAGAGAAGATTGGGGATTACCGGTAACCCTACCATTACACTGAGTAATGCGATGTTATTTGTGCCACTATTCAATGACAAATTTTTCTCTAGCAGAAAGCTATGCGCTTTGAAAGTTCCGTGCATAGAACCTAAAGAGAAGTAAAAATTCAAAGCATTTAACTTTGATGATAAACCTTAAACATTGAGTACAATTCAAAGGTTCAAAAGCATACCTATGAATCTCCCATTAACAAATGCGTGTAGAACATGTCCAAGATGATTGACTCTAAGAACTGATGGAGCTCCTTCAGGTTGTTGAAACCTTTATTGCAAACGAAACATTATAACTTATGGAATCTCCAACCAGCCTAGTATGTACTACTTATCCTAACTAATGCTGTATATCTTATGGGACATAATTAGCTTTACCTGGTTATTTGCCACAGATAGTCAGAAGTATCCTGTGTTGTATTCATGTGCTCGAGCAAGGATTCTGATCTTATTGACGTTTCACTGAAACTCGGGACAATTTCTGTAAATTCCTCCCACCTGTGAGGAGAAGACAAATTTTGTCTTGGTTCCCTTCTTCTCGTGTTGTATTGGGTATTGACCTATCCACACAACAAAAGAATGAATGCATTAGAAGAAAGCTGCATGTATGATAGTCTTGATGTATGACCTTACCTTGGCAGTGTTAAAGGCTACATTCTTGCAGTCTGGCAAGATACTTATAGATTTTGGAGACAAAAGATATGAAGAATTAAGAAACTGCACAGTAGATTCACATTTGTCTTGGTTCACAAGAAAGGCAGCACACAGGTCCGCCTTCTTCCCAAACATAAAAGCCTGATAAATCAGACATAAATATCACTATCACAGCATTATTAATTATATCAAACAGGAGAAGATACTGTTGGATTTTACTTACAGTTTGTAGCTTCCCCAAATATATTGTCGTTTGCAGTCCAGAGAGTAGAGGCTCTTCACACAATTTGACTGCAGCATGTAATTCCTTGAGGTGTCCCCATTTCGGTTGTCTAAGTAATCCTGCAGCACCAACCATTTATGTTCTACTTTCAGATCAACGTCTGATTTTGGGTGTGAATGATCTGAAATATTACCATATTCATCAAGTGGAGCTTCATCATAGTAACTGGTGGTTACGAACTGCGAAGCATTTCTCCCGAAGTTTGTTCCTCCATGATACTAGAATAAGACAGTGTGAAATCATCATTCATTTCTGCATCTCATATACATTAGAGGTAAAAACAGAGACTGGAAAAAGTACCATGTAGTAGTTTACAAAACTTCCATTCTTAGCGATGAATAGAGCAACCTGAAATGCTATATCCTCAGCTGACCTTCTCAATGGTTCCTCACCATATGTTTGATAACTATACAAAGGGAGCAGCTGAAAGTTAATTTTTTATCTGGGAACTGGGAAGCAAATAGCAATATAGTAAATTAAAATTGGAGACCATACAAGCTCGTCCAGTTCTCAGTCCATATTGTAGGCTTGTTTGGTGAATTGGGTCCTTTGAATGTTTCTCCACATTGCCTCCCATTGCAAGCATTAATCTGATGCATCAGAGAAACCATAAGAAAGCTGAAATAACGAATTCCAAAAGCGGAACATGGCAGATGAGCTACATTGCAGGACAAACGTATAAACTAACCACAGGATCCGGGGCATCATCTTGTTTGCACATGACCCATGGCAGTCCTGTTTCAAGCTCCACAGTCAATTTTGCTGCCCATTTGACATATGATTTCCCTTCTTCTCGAAAATCTCTTCCTACCATCCCATACTCGTTCTCAATCTGCTTTGCACATAACTTTGAGATAAAAAAAAACAAACAACTTCGAAGGAAACATTACATGAAAAAAACAAAAATGTAAAACCTGCGAGAGTATGATAGGTCCTCCTTGAGAAGCATACAAGTTTTCGGACTTCATCAGCTTAACAATCATTTGTGCATATCTCTTCATGTGATACTGCAAATAAAAAGGTATCTGTTCAGTAAATTAAACCATAGAAGTATGGAAGACATTTGAGTTCAGTAAATTACTAAATTATTACCTTGAATGGCTCATTATCTGTTCTAAAGACAATCCCCTGAACATTATGCAACCAGAAAGGCAAACCCCTGCAATGTGTATTGAAAAACCTAAAACTCCACAAACTTGGTATGACCATATCGGAAAATTTAAACGATCTAATGGCGGCAAAAGCTTTACCCATAAGACCATTCACCCTGGATAAAAGGTCCAATCCGAAGACAGACATATAAGCCTTGCAATTGTATTTCCTTGATGAACTTCACGATATCACGGCGTCCATTGAAATCGAACTGCATAAAGCAAAAAGATATCAATGGAATTAACTTATATTTACCTAAATTCGTCTGTATAGTGTATAGAGACGGAGAGACTGACCTGGCCTTGTTGCGCCTCGTGAATGTTCCAGAACACATATGTGTCGATTACATCTATTCCTCCAGATTTTGCCTTTGCTATCAAAGACGGCCACATCTGCGAGTTCGACTTCCCATTAATTTTTGCAGAAAATGAAGAAGAAGAAGAAGAAGAAGAAGAAGAAGAGGAAAATATCCCGCCAAATCATCAAGGCATAATCTAGAAGACTTAATTAGAAGGTGCTTTGTGTCACTTCAGAACATTTGGGGTCAAATGAGAATAAATTAGAAAATATAAGAACTTAATCTCGCATATTCCATAAGTTGAAAACGGCCAATTCGAGATAAAACGGAAAAGACGATTATATCCTCCCTCTACCTAACGGATCATGCATTTCGTCTTCGTAACCCGACGGCGACTTAGTTTGCTCACGTGACTGATCGGCGCGATTTCGCCGGGAAATTGAAGATATTAAATTCCCGACGACATTATTAAACATCCATTAACGGAGGGAATATGAAGAAAAGAAGAGGAAGCTGGAGACGGAGAGAAAATACCTGAGGAGTGCTGCGAGGATAATGGATTGAGCCGGAGAAAAGGATCTTATGTTGGCCGTCGATGATCAGCGATCGGCCGTCGTAGGTTACGTTTGCAGCATCTCCGGCTACGATAACCACCATGAGAATGAACATAGCTAGCACATTCCGTAACGACGCCATTTCTACTGTAAACACTGACGTGAGAGGATTTATGGAATGTTTTATAGTTGGGTTTGATACTGTGTATCTCACCATCGTTTCAACGTTTCGAATAGATGCAGATTTTTAATTTTTAAAAATTAAAAAAAAAAAAGCGGTTTTATATGATGCGATAAACCGTACAACAATCAATGAAGAGGGGTTTTTATGTCATCTAGAAGCCCAATAATAGTAAGGCCCATCAATAGGCCCTAAAAGATGGACACTGGAGGCAAACAATAGTGGAAATCTCTCAAAATCCAAGTGTTTACCGGTTCGCTGGCTTGATGATCCATTCGGGTCGCGGTCGAACCGTTTGACGCCGATCTTCATTTTGTCAGAGCATGGGAAAACCGGGTTCTTAACGAATATTATATTAATTAACTTAACTTAGTAAACTTAGTTAAGAAACTTTAAATTGTTGTTCTACAATGAAAGAACCCTTAATGGAGTTCTTATTAAAAAAATTAAAGAAGAGGCGTCGTCGTCAACGCTAAACAGCACGTGTTGCACGTGAGAAATTTCCCGCACAAAATTATACTCTTTTCGTCTTCTTCCCCGATCGGGATTCTTGGATTGAATCTCCAGAAATCCATGGATCGTGCTTTAACTTCCCGTTTTGATACTCCGTCTACTCTCTCCCCCTTCCGATACCGCCAAAGTAGTTCTCTGGTCATCACTAGAAGATTCACGCCGGCGGTTGTTTTCGCGAAACGATCTCCGATCGATGGAGTGAGCGATGAGCTGAATCTGATCGCCTCGCAGAACATAGATCAAGCTCCCGCACGAAGGCGATCCCGGTCCGCTTTTGTTGACTTGCAGCAGCAGCTCGATCACTGCTTGTTCAAGGTAGTACATTGACTCTTATTTTATAGTAAAATCTAACATGATCTCTTTTCTAATCATCTGAATCTGGTGACAGCAAGCTCCGATTGGGATCAGAACAGAGGAGGTAAGCTGTGATTTTGTTTATTTAGTGAAGGAGAATACAAAGTCAAAGTAGTTGTTACAAATCTTCTTCGGTGAATATGAATAGTGGTATGAGAGAAATTCAAAAGGGGAAGAAATTTTCTGCAAGAGTTGGTTGCCGAAATCAGGCGACGAAATCAAAGCTGCGGTGTGTTTCTGTCATGGCTATGGCAGCACTTGCACGTTCTTCTTCGATGGTTCGTTAGATATTTCTTCTACTTGCTTCGTTATTTGAAGGCTCTTCTTCTATTAATATGTGTGAAATCTTTTGGGTTTCCTTCATAGGCGTAGCAAAGCAAATTGCCGGCTCTGGTTATGGTGTTTATGCTATAGATCATCCTGGTTTTGGCCTCTCAGATGGTTTACATGGTCACATCCCAAGTTTTGATCACTTGGCTGAAAATGCTATTGAACAGTTCACCAAAATGAAAGGTAGTCAAATTGTACCTGTTCCTGCTTTTGTATTGAATCTGCTTTTGGGTTTTTTCTTAAGTGGTTTGATTGCTAGGGAGACCTGAATTGAGAAACTTGCCCCGGTTCTTGTTCGGACAGTCAATGGGAGGAGCCATTGCTTTGAAAATTCATCTGAAAGAACCTCAAGCTTGGGATGGTCTTATCCTCGTCTCTCCAATGTGTAAGGTAAATCTCTAACTATTTCATTTGCTATGACATGTAATTGAGGTCTGGAGATTTGTTACTCAAATCTGCAGATATAAATATATTTTCTGGAAGTATTTTACTCACATTTTACACCTAGTTAGTTCATGTTTGAAATACCTGACGTTGAGTTGCCTCAAGATTTCAGAAGATGTAAAACCTCCTCCGCTAGTCTTGAATGCGTTAATCTTGATGTCAACACTATTTCCCAAAGCAAAGCTCTTTCCAAAGAAAGACTTGAGCGAGCTGTTCTTCAGAGACCCGAGTAAAAGAAAATTGGTATTTTCACTTAGTTTTTCAATGGTACACTTTCTGAAGCATTTTTGCTGACTTTCTCTTTGATGTTTTTGTTCTCTATTGATCAAGGCCGAGTACGATGTGATTAGCTATGATGATCAAACGCGTCTGAAAACCGCTGTTGAACTTCTAAATGTGACGAGCGAGATTGAGATGAAAGTTGACAAGGTTAGTTGTAGTGTAGAACCAAAGAATAAAGGGAAGTTCTTATCATTGACAGGCGCGTCTCTAATAACTTCTGTTTTTTTCTAAATTGCAGGTCTCATTGCCATTGTTGATACTTCATGGAGCCGCGGATAAAGTCACAGATCCCACTGTGAGCATATTCCTTCACGAACATGCAATCAGCCAAGACAAGACTCTAAAACTTTATCCTGGTGGCTACCATTGCATTCTAGAAGGTGATACAGACGAAAATATTTTCACCGTAATCAACGACATTGTTGCTTGGCTTGATGCCCGCGTCGCTCCCAAGTAAAGTGAGATTATCTCCACATCCACTAGCCTATTTATCATTATCTTCTGAAAACTCTCGAGTCTCTGCGATTAATTACGTACCAAAAAAATGTGGCTACTTCTAGCTTCGGTTGCGCATAGGTCAGGCTTGGAATCAAGTTGATGAATGTTTCTCTCATTTCAACCACATCACTCTCTGAGATCCTTGAGAGCTTGTGTTCTATTTGAGAGTGTTGTTCTTTTTGTCAATGAACATGCCATATCTAGAACACAGATAGAGGAAACCATACTTGTGAAAAATGGTACATTCTTTTAGTCGTCCTGTAAACGTTGGACCAGTTCTGTCCATCAACACCGAACAATTACTTCTGTTGAGCAAAGATATCACATGTACTATATGATTACATGGTGTGCGGTGAAAACAAAACCGGTATGCACGATATCGCACTCGGCTATCTAATGTTGACAGGCGCGTGAATGATCCTCCGTTGAACCATGGACCGAGCCATTACTCCTAATACCGTGATCAGGTCGTGGCACCTACATTGACCAAATAAGTAGGGTTGGAGAATGCCTGAACAAAAACGCTTCCCAACTTCTATGTATTGTGATGTGTGTGAATTAAATTAAAACATTTTCTGATGAAAGACAATTAATTTACTCAAAGCACTTGGTTCGCTAAAAAAAATAAAAGGAGAGTAAAAACAAACGATAAACGGATAAAGATAACCAAGTCATCTGAAAGCCCAATAATAGCGAGGCCCATTAATAAAACAAACAAATACAAAAATATAGTCTAGATTTTCGTTCAAGCCACCGTCGACTTTACTATTTGCTCTTTTTTCCTGCTCAGATTTCTTCTCCGATTGGAAAACTCCCATAGTTTCACTCTGTAAAACCTAATTTCCCGATGTCGGTAAGTCTTCCTTCTCAAATTCATCTTTCGATTTCCAACTGTTTTTGTATTGCGCAATGATTGAACAATGGTTTGATGGACATTGTTGTGGTAATGCAGATCTTCGAGTACAATGGAAGTGCCGTCGTAGCTATGGTGGGGAAGAACTGCTTCGCTATAGCCAGTGATCGGAGGCTTGGTGTGCAACTACAAACCATAGCTACCGATTTTAAGAGAATCTCCAAGATCCACGATCATCTCTTCATCGGTCTTTCCGGTCTCGCCACCGATGTCCAGACATTGTAAACTCTCGTCACTATTCCATTTTCATATGCTTTACTCCTTTCCTCGTATAATTCTAGGTGAATTACAAAATTTAGGGCTTCGTTTTTGTTTATCTTTGGGACTGAAGGTACCAGCGACTCGTATTTCGTCATAAGTTATATCAGCTGCGAGAAGAGAGAGACATGAAGCCAGAAACCTTTGCTAGTCTTGTATCCGCCATTCTTTATGAGAAAAGGTAGTTCCTAGTTACCTTAATCAAGCTGATTTCCTTATAATTTGTGTTGCTATGCCACGACTAAGTACCAACTTCTTCATTTCAGATTTGGTCCATACTTGTGCCAGCCTGTGATTGCTGGATTGGGAGACGATAACAAACCCTTCATTTGCACAATGGATTCGATTGGAGCCAAGTATGCTCACTTTCCTTATTTGATGAGTCTCCTATTACTCAAGACGTTATTTGTCATTTCATAAGTAATGCCATTTTATTTGGTTAGTCAGTGCTTGTAGTCCTGAAACTTGCTAGGAGCCATAATGGTCGTTGGTAAGTATTTTGGTTTTAGTTGGAAATGTTGTTCTTGTCGTTTGTTATTCAATGCAGTGTATGTTATATGAGTCGACTATGCCCATGCGTTTAATATTTAATCTTCTTTTACATGTATTAGTGGTTTTAAATTTGAATTGTAATATACTTTAGATTTTGCTGAGCATGATAGATGCAAAGTGCAAGCATGCCTTGACAGTTGACACTTGTCCTCTCTAAAAACAGGGAGTTAGCTAAAGATTTTGTTGTCTCTGGAACTGCTTCAGAATCGCTATATGGTGCCTGTGAAGCAATGTTCAAACCAGATATGGTATGTAAAAACTTCTTCTTTATTACCACATCACTGAAAATCCAAATTCTTGTTTTCCTAAGATCACCGGAAAACTTGGTAAATCCTTCATATGTAAGAGTTGTTTTGTAGAATCATCTAGATTTGGTGGAAATATATTTTTGTGCACAATGCTGGGTATAGATGACAGAACTCCAGTAGTTTTCTCTAGGATTTCTTCATTTGGCTTAGTTAGGAATGAGGTGTTCAAAGTTCGCTCGTGTTTTAGTTATACTGCTATGACTTCCCTTCTATAGTTTTGAGCAAATAAATATTGAAAATTCAAGGGCATCACTCGTGTTTAAATACTGCTATGATTTCCCTTGTATAATTTTGAGCAAATAAATATTGTAACAGACTTGATTTAATGCAAAGGTTTATGATAACTCAAGTAAAAAAACTTGATTTTCAGGAAGCTGAGGAATTGTTTGAGACAATTTCACAGGCACTTCTTTCTTCAGTTGACCGCGATTGTCTGAGTGGGTGGGGAGGACATGTCTATGTTGTGTAAGTTTTGTTCTTCTCATCGTCTTCTTCTTCTTCTTCTTTGCATCCACACTAGTCTTCTAAGGATATATATAATAGAAATAGTAACATAATTTCATGGTGATGATGTCCAGAACACCAAATGAGATAAAGGAGAGAATCCTCAAGGGAAGGATGGACTGATCTAAATCACATGTCTGCTTTTGTCCAAGTTCGGTTTACCCCTTAATCTGGTTAAGTAGAAGAACCCTCTCGTCTCATAGTAAGTTTAGCAACTGTTCCTTTTCTGAAACTGGATATTGTGGGTTCCTTCTCTTGGATGTTTTATTTGTTATTGATAGAGTTGAAAAGAAAAAATGAAGAAGAATTGCACTTGTTGTCTTATTCCAGTAGTCGACCATTCTATGTACCTTGCTGTTTCTGGTTTAAACTCGTACCAAGTGTTTCAGATTTCTGGTTTGTCACTGTGTTTTCGAGGTAGAGGTTGCGTAAACTAATTTTCTTTTTATAGTTCCTAACACAATTTCAACAACAAATTTCTGTGATTAGCGACTGTTAAAAATTGTAACATTCTATGTTTTGGGTTAATAATACATCGCTCGAACATCTTGGTGAACCGCGAATTACTAAAGAAATATGATTTGGTCGAAATCCATCATAAAATCAATAACTATAAAATGAACATGATTTGGTCGGTAGATCATTGGTGACACTGAAACAAACATAAACGTAGACAACGATGATGATGATGATGGTAATACGCCACATTACGTCGTTAATTATTTGCGTGTCCTGTTCTGTTCGTTTATGCTGGTTCGGTTCGTGGTGTTAGATTGAGCGATAGTGGGTAAATCCATACGCCAGATAAATGCGCTTTAATGGTTTTTTTCATAAAAGAACGTGACATGTGCAATAGTTCTGGTCGTTACACGAATATAAATCAAATCCTGCCGACCTTAATTCTCTCGGTGGGTATTCGTATGTGTATATATAAAGTTCTCCTTCGGCAATCATTAGTGATGCTCGTAATTTCATGCATTTTAATCATTTTGATTATACGATGAATGAACCATCCACATCCTGTCACGTGTCTAAATCTTCTGTCACTTTTGAGCTTTTTATCAAATTCTCAACCCACCAAAATAGAAGGCGGCCGACCTTACATTGCCGCTCCACGTGGCAAATATCCAAGCGTCTATCTATTAGGTGGCAGATATGGCTCGAGATGACGTTATCTTGGCATCGGCAAGAGAGAGAATGTCAGAGTTAGAGAGAATGGACTCTTCCATTAGAGAGAATGTCAGAGTTAAGTGGCATCGGCAATCCTGTATTACCTTTTTCATTTTCATGATAAGTTGATAACTATGAGATGCTGTGATTTAACACCAACAACACAAAAGTCATATTGTTCGCTAAATCATGACCTTAGATTTATAGAATATGAAAACATCTTAATTTTTTGAGTTTCTCGAATAACTAGTTGTTACGTTGTAAACTTGTAATAGAATGGTTACCGTATTTAGCCGCAAATATAAATTTTTATCTTTAATCACCAGAAATTTTCCATCCAAAATCTAAACTAATTATTAGACATGTAAAGAATTATTAGACATTTAATTTTTATCTTTAAAATGTTGACACTTTTTTTTTTGGTTAAAGCTAAAATGTTTACACTAACTAATCAAAGTGTCACGATTTAAATTATGGTCTCCAAGCCTTTATAATATATGTACACACTAAAGCTGCATAATTAGTGATACACCAGATAATATGAAAGCAACATGACAACATCTAGTAATTAACTCAATCAAATGGATATATAAGAATATATTTGTAAAAGAATCGTTATATTTAAATTAAGCAAAGAGTGTATATACTTTAGCGACGATCGTATAACAATAATCAAAAACTTTATTATACAAGCGCAAAGAAGGAGCCTAATCTAATGAAATCAACGAGAGAGAAATAGGTTAGATACGGTCAATGTTTGGTCTCCTTTGTGAAAGAAAGTAGTACACGCGTGAGATCGAACGTGTCGATTCGTATCGCTCCTTCCCAAAATCGACATGCCTCGGACCGCTACAGTCCAAATAGTCTGGCGTAAGCAATGACAAAACTCACCTACATTACCGTCTGCCACGTGTCAATCCCCATCTCCTTCAATGAATCCTCCACTACAGTTTAACATTTTTTTTCTATTTTTGTTGAGATTCCATTCCACCAACACAAAGCCCCTGTCTATCCGCCACGTGTCCAAGCCCTTCGTCTTATATATTAATCTCTCTTCTTTCCTTCCCAAGTTTCAAACATGTTGTTTCTGCTTCTTTCAACTATATTCAAGGAATAATATATAAGGAGGAAAAGGTAAATTATGGCTGATTTACAATTTCCACCTGGATTTAGATTTCATCCGACGGATGAGGAGCTCGTCCTTATGTATCTCTGCCGTAAATGCGCGTCACAGCCGATCCCTGCCCCGATCATCACCGAACTCGATTTGTACAGATTTGATCCGTGGGACCTTCCCGGTACGTTTTCCCCTCTTTAATTCAGTAAAGAAGATTCGGTTACCCTAAACCGGTTTAAGATTGACAACTTCATTTCATCAATTTGCAGACATGGCTTTGTACGGTGAAAAGGAGTGGTATTTTTTCTCACCAAGGGATCGAAAGTATCCAAACGGTTCAAGACCGAACCGGGCAGCTGGTACTGGCTATTGGAAAGCTACAGGTGCTGATAAACCGATCGGTCGTCCCAAACCGGTCGGTATTAAGAAGGCTCTAGTGTTCTACTCCGGGAAACCTCCTAGAGGAGAGAAAACCAATTGGATTATGCACGAGTACCGGCTCGCTGACGTGGACCGGTCGGTTCGCAAGGAAAACAGTTTAAGAGTGAGTGATTTTTATCGGTTCAACTTTTAATATGATTTGAAACCGGGTTTAGCTAACCGGACATGTTTTGATATTCTGATGATCAGCTGGACGATTGGGTATTGTGTCGTATATATAACAAGAAAGGTGTCATCGAGAAGCGACGGAGCGAGATCGAGAACGAAGTGAAGCCTATGACTGATACGTGTCCTCCGGAATCTATGGCGAGACTGATCGCCGGCTCTAGCTGCTCGGACCAGGTGGTGTCACCGGAACTCACGTGCGAGGCTGAGAGCGAGCGGAGGTGGAGCAACAGTCATCGGTTGAGTAACGCCCTCGATTTTCCGTTTAATTACGTAGACGCCATCGCCGATAACGAGATTATCTCACGGCTATTGAGCGGGAATCAGATGTGGTCTTCGATGGACCCACTTGTTGTTCGGCAGAGAACTTTCTGAGTTGTCACGTGCGAGTTAGTGGAGACTATTACTGTCTGTTGCCACACGTGGCTGTTAGCTGGTTTGAAACCCGCTAAATGAACCAGAAGAGAAGTGACGGGTTGGGCTTTTCAGCAAATATTGGGCCTTGGCCTTATCTTCTCTTTTAATCCGAGTATGTATTATTTGATGATACTGGAATAAGAAAATTTGCAAATTCATTTTGAAAACTGCTATATATTCGTACTTCAATTTTGGAATGGAAAATAATTGGTAATATAGCAAACCTTAGACAATACTCTAGCTTTGTTATATAGTATAATTTTGGAATAGTAAATAACACTAAAAAAAAATATTCATAAACCGGTCGGAGGATAGTGTTAGGAGAAGCTCGAGATCCAATTAGACTGACTTATATGCGACGAATTGAAAATTGTCGGTAAAGGTAGTAGTAGGGCCTGACAGATAACAGTCTTATCGTTGCAACTTGCATTCAAACAAATCTACTTGTGCTCTTTAATTCTATTTAATTTGCTTTTCTTCCAACATCCGTTTCATAATATAAGAGGTTTTAGCGAAAACATGCAAATTAAAAACGTTACTTTTATTCTAAAAAGTTTTATTTAATATATAAAAACAAAAATAATTTAACCAATCATAAAAAAAATTGCATGCTACTATTGGTCACACAATATTCAATAAAATAAAAAATTACGTAAAAATCTGAAAACAAAAATAATTTAACCAATCATAAAAAAAATTGCATACTTGGTCACACAATATTCAATAAAGTAAAAAATTACGTAAAAATCTGAAAACATCTTATACTTTTAAACACAAAAAAAACTCCAAAACATCTTATATAATGAAACGGAAAGAGTATTTATTAGAATTTGACACCAGTTTATCTTTATAAATAGAAAACGAACTATGATTAGTTTAACCGGTCTAATTAATCAAGGTAAATCGGATTCCCATTCAAATCTACAAGATGCGGTTTAGACCACGCTGTTAATATATGCACATAATTACGAAACGTGTATGTGTTTTTAACCTATAAAAAGTGAAACGACAACAACATTAAAAGCTTTGATGTCATAGAAACAACATATAAATATAGTAAAGTAAGGGCCCATACATACTTGTTGCGAACTGGAAAAAAATATAGACAATCAGTCTCACTGGGAAGTGGGGTTTGAAGTCCATGTTAGGTATGTTTGTTGTTGCTCTTACAACCTTCCCTTTCAATTTACAACCAATCTATCTTTACACTTTATACTATTTTATTTTTAATTATGTTTCCAGTAGCAAGAAAACATTTGTAACTCTTCTTTTTTTCAAACTGAATCAAGAAATTCAACTTTCCTTTCATGCATACGATATCTTAAACAGTGTAAATCTCAACATATACGTTGTTGTGTTTAAAACTCACATTTGTTACAAAATTAACTTTTTCTCTTTACCCGATTAAGTTTATTATTATTGTATTGTACGTACGTGTATAGCAAACACGAAAATTAGTTGCGAATGGAAAACAGTAATCACATTACACCAACGAAACAAAATATTATATATACATAGAAGTCATGTTTAACAAAAATATCATAATTTTGACAAAGTTGAGGGGCAGATCCGAGGATTACGCGAGGATTGCGCCTTGGTACTGTGAGAGAATCTTTTTCTGCCTATGTTAATAGTTAAAACTAATGCTACATTTTCATGGGAGCCTGTCGTGTGTGAGTTATTTTTATGTATATAGAAGATAAGGATAATATTTGTTTATTCTGTTTATCATGTTTGTCACTTTATTGTAAAGCATTTGAATTTAGATGCAGTAACATAATATATATATTATATGCTAATCAAAGATCAAATGCATAACGGAATACAATACTTTTGTATATGTTTCGCATTTGTGCTTACAATTTGTTACAATATTAATATTATATGAGAAAATAAAATTTTCTTTTATGATATTGTAACATTTAGTCCATGGCTCTCTTTGCCCATTTGAAATTAGGTTAATTATGGCAACATATTATTTTGTTAAATGGTTCCGAGTAAATAGACCGACCCGATCATATATGTAGTTGGAACAAAAGACTTGGTCAAGTCTTGACACATCATTGTCCTTCCTACTTTAAAAACAAAGTTATATCAACGTTCTTTGCTTTTATACTTAGTTTCACCCAAGCTTCATCCCGGTCATAGATAGATCACCCAGGTTCGGGTCCATAGAGACCTTTGAAAAAACTAGCTATTTTAGACGTATTTAGGGTTCTTTTACCGGTCTGGATATAAATTTGTCATAATACAACTCAAGACTGCTCCAACTTCCAATCCTTCGATTTATATCTGAAGTGAGTTATAACTCATAAAAATTCAAAATAAAGAAATTTTTATAAAGGGAAATCTTTTACCAAGTACAAACCATATTTTTTCCCCCAAAAACAAATTCAAAATTGAAAAAAGCTTAGCCCATAAATACATAGACAAGAAAAAATTGAACAAGTCATGGGATTATAAAAATTGATTGCCAGCATCATGTTTGGGGTATTCAGAATTATTCTACCCTATTTTACCCTCACTCCATTATTATGGATTCCGTGGGATAATTCAACAATCAAATTTTCAATCATATAGTACTACTTTTTCAACTACGATGTGAAATTTGTTTTTTGTGTTTATAAAAAAAAAAGGAACAAGGCTGAAGTGAGCTAAATATTTCTGATATATGACATACTCAAACGGATATTAATATTTATATTGTCGGCAATCAAATGTGATATTTAATACAAAGCTTGTGAGGAGAAAATAGATGATAATTAAGAAGAAAAACAAAAAAAAAAGTGGATAATTAAGGGCTGGGGAAAAAATGATAATTAAGGAAAGTTAAAAAGAAAAGAAAAAAAGCCCAAAGAAAATAATAACAAAGGTACAGTTCTCTTTTCTCTCTGCTCGTACGTTCTTCTTCCTCATTCGATGTAATTTGGCATTTTGATTTCGACACAACGACAAAGAGAAAGGTGATTTTCCTGAGAGCTTCATTGTCTGTTAAAATCGTAATGCTCGTTCGCACGATTATCATTAGTAATGTTATTGTTATTCGCCAATTAAATTTTGATCCAATCAAAAACTAGGAATCCGTTATTTGGTAAATGACCTAGGATTCTCTGTGATCCAATCTCTTATTATTCTTCTTCTTCTCCTCGTTACTGATTTAAGAAGTGTCTGTTGTTGTTTTTTCTTTGAATTTCCAGAAACGGAACTTTGTAGGTGAGTTTAATGCTTTGAGCCAGAGATGGATTCTGATTCCGAACTTGTGTCCCGGCGCCGTTTTGAGATTTTTAGTTAGAAGCGAGGCGGAGGGATTTCATAGGTATCTTCACCTTCCTCCAGGTCTGTCTGTGTCATTTTCTTATTTATTTTTCAATTTATTAGTTCTAAGATCGAAGCATACATGAATGTGAAGATATTGTGTTGAATTTCAAAAGAGGAAATTTCAGTTTTTATAGCAAAAATATTGTGAAGATTTTTGGTTGCCATTTCAAGTACTAGTTTCACTTTTTTTTCCAGTGTAGTTGCAACGATAGTCTTGAATGTTTGGTAAGCTTAGACAATCACTGTGCTTGCGGTTTTAGACTTACACAAGCCTTCTTCTACATCCAGGAAACCAAAGGTGAGTGCTTAGGCAGATGTTCAAGGCCTTCCTTCCTGGTACACAGGAGGAGGATACATGTTCTTCCTCGCTTTCCGGGTAGGCACATTCTATATTTGAAGCGTATTTTAGAGAAAATTGTAGCAAGTTCACCATGATGAGGCAGTCAAGAAAAAAGGCCAACCAACTTTCAATTTTTTTGGGTCATATTTTCATTATCCTTCTGCAATTTCTGTTGGCCTGAGAAATAAAAGTATAAATCATTGCCTAAATATGTGCAGGGAATTCGATGCAAAAAGGGAAATGGACGACCCTGAGAAGGCAATGGCTACAGTTGCTCAGCTCATAGAGCAACTTCACACAAAAACGTCTTCTCCGCAAGACAAAGAACTCACAACAGCTCGTTTACTAGGCATTGCAAAAGGCAAACGAGAGGAAAGAAGGCTGATCGGTTTGTATGCCCAAGCAATGCCTTTATTCATTTCCATGCTTAGAAATGGGACCAGTTTGGCCAAAGTAAATGTCGCTTCAATCCTTTGTGTTTTATGCAAAGACAAAGACCTGCGACTAAAAGTTCTTCTAGGAGGATGCGTCCCACCATTACTCTCGATTTTGAAGTCTGGAACCCTTGAAACTAGGAAAGCAGCGGCAGAGGCTATATATGAGGTTTCTTCTGCCGGAATTTCCAATGATCACATTGGCATGAAAATATTTATCACAGAAGGTGTAGTGCCAACTTTGTGGGATCAACTTAGTCTGAAAGGAAATCAGGATAAAGTTGTTGAAGGGTATGTTACTGGAGCTTTGAGGAATCTTTGTGGCGTTGATGATGGTTATTGGAGACTGACACTAGAGGGTAGTGGTGTAGACATAGTTGTGTCTCTTTTATCATCTGATAATCCTAATTCTCAAGCAAATGCTGCTTCTCTGCTGGCCAGTCTAGTACTGTCCTTTTGTGATAGCATCCAGAAAATATTAAATTCTGGGGTTGTGAAGTCTCTGATACAGCTTTTGGAACAGAAAAATGATATCAATGTTCGTGCTAGTGCAGCAGATGCTTTGGAAGCTCTTTCATCAAAATCCGATGAGGCTAAGAAATGTGTTAAAGATGCAGGAGGTGTTCATGCTCTCATCGGAGCCATTGTTGCTCCATCGAAAGAGTGTATGCAGGGAAAACATGGGCAATCTCTTCAAGAACATGCAACTGGAGCTTTGGCAAATGTGTTTGGTGGGATGCGCCATTTAATTATATATCTTGGAGATGTATCGCAATCCCCTCGTCTAACGGAGCCAATTGGCGATGTAATTGGAGCCCTTGGCTATGCTCTAATGGTTTTCAAACAACCAGAGACTTCGGAGAAGATATTTGATCCAAGCGTGATAGAGAGCATATTGGTAAAGTTACTAAAGCCTCGTGACACAAAGTTAATCCAAGAGCGGATCTTGGAGGCTATGGCGAGCTTGTACGGAAACAGTAGTCTATCGTGTTACCTAGATGATGCAGAAGCTAAGAGAGTCCTTATCGCTCTCATAACTATGGCCTCTGCTGATGTACGAGAGCATCTCATAGTTTTCTTGTCTCGCTTATGCCATGACAAGGTTGGAATTTGGGAGGCGATTGGAAAGAGAGAAGGAATTCAATTATTTATATCATTTCTAGGTTTGTCTAGTGAGCAACACCAAGAGTATGCTGTTGAAATGTTGGAAATCTTAACGGCTCAGGTAGATGATAGTAAATGGGCTGTAACCGCAGCCGGGGGGATTCCTCCGGTCGTCCAGTTGCTCGAGACTGGATCTCAGAAGGCCAAGGAAGATGCTGCTTGCATCCTCTGGAATTTGTGCTGTCACAGTGAGGAAATCCGCGTTTGTGTTGAAAGAGCTGGTGGTATTCCAGCATTCTTGTGGCTATTGAAAACTGGTGGACCAAATTCCCAGGAAACATCTGCAAAGATACTTGTGAAGCTTGTCCAGACAGCTGATCCTGCCACAATTAATCAGTTGTTGGCTTTACTTTTGGGAGATAGTCCGACTTCAAATGTTCATGTAATAAAAGTATTGGGTCATGTGCTCTCAAAAGCTTCACAAGAGGATCTTATTCATAGAGGATGTGCTGCTAACAAAGGACTGATGTCCCTTGTTGAGTCCCTAACATCTTCCATGGAAGAAACAAAGGAGCATACAGCTTCAGTTTTAGCTGATCTATTCAGCTCAAGAGAAGATATCTGTGGTCATCTTGCGACTGATGACATTATCAATCCCTGGATCAAGCTCCTTACAAACAACAATCAGAATGTGGCGAAACAGGTGGCTAGGGCTTTGGACGCACTGTCCCGCCCGGTTAAGAAAAATAATAATAAAAAGAAGTCTTACATTGCAGAAGGAGATCTTAACTCACTCATAAAATTGGCTAAAAACTCTTCCATTGAGTCTGCAGAAAATGCGGTTTCTGCCCTGGCAAATCTTCTGTCTGATCCGGATATAGCTGCAGAAGCATTAGCTGAAGATGTTGTTTCAGCTTTCACAAGAATTTTAGCTGAAGGATCATCAGAGGGTAAGAAAAATGCATCACGGGCACTTCATCAGTTGCTTAAGAACTTTCCAGTTTGTGATGTGCTAAAAGGAAGTGCTCAGTGTCGTTTTGCTATACTTTCACTCGTTGATTCTCTAAAATCAATTGACGTGGATAGCCCAGATGCTTTCAACGTATTAGAAGCTGTTGCACTCTTGGCAAGGACTAAGAATGGGGTGAATTTCTCTTACCCTCCATGGATTGCCCTTGCTGAAGTGCCATCTAGCCTGGAGACCCTTGTGCAATGCCTTGTCGAAGGCCATACTCTTGTGCAAGATATGGCAATAGAAATTTTGTCTAGGCTTTGCTCTGATCAACAATTTCTGCTCAGTGAACTTATAGTTTCAAGACCCAAGTCAATGGGGGTTCTGGCTGATAGAATAGTGAATGCGTCCAGTTTAGAAGTGAGAGTTGGGGGTACAGCGCTGCTCTTATGTGCTGCCAAGGAAAAGAAGCAGCTGATCACGGAGACACTTGAGCAGTCTGGTTTTTCAAAACTCTTGTTACATGCCCTAGTTGATATGATAAAGCACAATTCTAAATGCTTTTCTCTAGAAACTGAAGTCCAGACACCTAAAGGTTTTTTGGAAAAAAATGTTTTCCAGGATACAGGTGGTTTTTATTTTCCTGATCCAGCTAAAATCTTGGGTGGTACAGTTGCATTGTGGCTGCTATGCATACTCACTTCCGTTGATACTAAGTCAAAGCTCTCTGTCATGGAAGCTGGCGTACTTGAGGTGCTCTTGGGGAAGCTTGCTAGGTATACTTCCAGTCCTCAGGTATATTTTTATTTTTCTGACATCAAAATTTTATACTTCCTTATGTTTATTGGTCATGGGTATGTATCCTACAGGGTACCTTCGTTGGCAATGAAATAATTTAGCCAAATTCTGAGTTGAGTAATATAATTTAGGACCTTCTGTTAGTTCAGAGGTTCTGTTACAGTCAAATTTCAGAAGTTAAAACTTCTTTATATCGTTACAGACTTGTCAAGTGCGAATTTTGCATTTTTGGTATTGAATCTCACTGCTCTCAGTTTCTCTTAGGTTTGACTTGTTTCTTACTTTATTTTTTGTGGCAAAGATGCCTTGTATGGATTTTCCCCCTTAAAAGTAATCTTGAGCTAATTTGTTATACCAGGCTGAATTTGAGGATACAGAAGGCATTTGGATTAGCGCTCTCCTCTTGGCTATTATGTTCCAGGATGACAGTGTGTCCTTATCTTCAACGACGATGAGGATCATTCCAACTCTTGCACTTTTGCTAAGATCTGATGAACTGATAGATCGGTATTTTGCTGCCCACGCAATGGCTAGTCTTGTTTGTACTAGGAACAGAGGAATAAATCTGATGATTGCAAACTCAGGTGCTGTTTCTGGCATAATAAACCTTCTTGGCTATGTGGAATCAGAGATACTGAACTTGGTTGCTTTGGCTAATGAATTTTCTCTGGTGAAAGAGCCGGATCAAGTCATTCTTGAACACCTTTTTGAAATGGAAGATGTGAGGCTCGGCTCCACTGCACGAAAATCTATCCCGCTGCTTGTAGATCTCTTAAGGCCAATTCCAGATAGGCCTGGAGCCCCTCAGTTTGCCGTCCAACTCCTGATTCGCATTGCTGATGGAAGTGACACAAATAAATTATTCATTGCTGAAGCTGGAGCTGTTGAAGCTTTAACAAAGTACCTTTCTCTAAGTCCTCAAGATTCAACTGAGTATGCCATATCTGAATTGCTTAGGGTATTATTTACCAACAAGGAGCTTAGACAAAACGAAATGACACTAAGTTCCTTGAACCAGCTTATCGCAGTACTGCGGCTGGGTTCAAGAAGTGCAAGGTACAGCGCAGCTGGGGCTTTGAATGAACTATTTGATGCTGAAAACATCAGAAATTCTGAAATCGCCTACCAGGCTGTTCAACCACTAGTGGACATGCTCGGTACTGTATCAGAGAGTGAGCAAGAGGTAGTCCTCTCTGCATTGATCAAACTAAGCTCCGGAAATACTTCTAATACAGCTCTTCTGATTGATGTGGAAGGAAGTCTGCTGGAAAACGTGAACAAAATCTTATCATCTGCTTCTGCTTCAGAGGAGTTAAAGATAAATGCTGCCAGACTTTGTTCTGTTGTTTTCTCAAATAAAAACATCAGAACAAGTCCATCCGCCTCCGGATGCATGAAGCCTTTAATAACACTTATGCAGTCTGACAGAAGTGCAGCAGTTGAAGCAGCTGTTTGTGCTATTAAGATATTATTGGATGACGAGCAACAGTTAGAACTAGCAGCCGCTCATGACATTCAGGAGCTTCTTGTTGGCTTGGTTTCTGGAACAAATTACGGGATTATTGAGGCTAGCTTATCAGCTCTCATTAAGTTGGGCAAAGACAGAGTACCACGCAAGTTGGACATGGTGGAAGCTGGAATAATTGAGCGATGTCTTGTGCTACTACCTGGAGCCTCAAGTTCGTTATGTTCTTCTGTTGCAGAGCTGTTCCGAATTTTAACAAATAGTGGAGTAATCGCAAGAAGACCAGATGTTGCGAAAACTGTAGAGCCTCTTTTCGCAGTCTTGCTCCGGTCAGACTTGACCTTGTGGGGGCAACATAGTGCCCTACAAGCACTTGTAAACATTTTGGAAAAACAGCAAAGCCTTGAAGCTTTTAGTTTTACACCCAGTGAAGCCATTGTGCCTCTGATTTCCTTTTTGGAGTCTTCATCCCAAGCTATCCAGCAGCTTGGAGCAGAACTGCTGAGCCATTTTCTTACAATGGAAGATTTCCAGCAAGACATCACAACACAGAGTGCTGTTGTTCCTCTGGTCCGGCTTGCGGGAATTGGAATACTGAGCCTGCAGGAAACTGCAATAAAGGCATTGGAGAAGATATCTGCTAGCTGGCCTAAGGCTGTTCTTGACGCTGGAGGTATTTTTGAGATATCCAAGGTTATTCTTCAGGAAGATCCTCAGCCCCCTCTTGATCTATGGGAGTCAGCTGCTTTTGTTCTGTCCAACATTCTACAGTATGATGCAGAATGCTTTTTCAGAGTTGAACTACCAGTGTTGGTAAAATTGTTGTTTTCCACGATTGAAAGCACAGTGTTACTGGCTCTTAAAGCATTGATGATTCATGAGAAGAACGATGCTTCAAGCACAGTACAAATGGCTGAGCTTGGCGCAATCGATGCATTGCTGGACCTTCTGAGATCTCATCAATGCGAGGAAGAATCGGGAAGCTTACTTGAAGTAATTTTTAACAATCCGAGGGTGAGAGAGTTGAAGATATGCAAATATGCATTAGCACCTCTATCTCAATATCTGTTGGACCCGCAGACAAGATCAGACCCTGGTAGGCTTCTTGCTGCTCTGGCACTTGGGGATCTTTCTCAGCATGAAGGGCTTTCTAGATCTAGTGGTTCTGTTTCCGCTTGTCGGGCACTTATTAGCGTGCTAGAAGAACAACCAACAGAAGAATTGAAAGTGGTGGCCATCTGTGCGTTGCAGAATTTTGTGATGAATAGTAGAACGAATAGACAAGCTGTTGCAGAGGCTGGTGGCGTATTGTTAATTCAGGAGCTACTGCTTTCTTGCAATGCAGAAGTTTCTGGGCAGGCTGCATTGATGGTCAAATTTTTGTTTTCCAACCACACACTCCAGGAATATGTCTCGAATGAGCTTATACGATCACTCACAGGTACTTTTTCAATTTAAGAGTTATGCTTATCCTATGCCCCTGTCACTCTAACACTAACCTGCTGGAGTTTCCTCATGGCCTTTGCTCCACACTTTTATATTCTGATAATTTCCTTTTGCTCTTATCTTCAACTGTTTTGACATATCATGGTTGAGTAGCTGCACTTGAGAGAGGCTTATGGTCAACAGCAACTATAAATATCGAAGTTTTGAGAACCTTAAATGTGATCTTCTCCAACTTTCCTAAGCTCCGTGCCTCAGAAGCTGCTACTTTCTGCATCCCTCATTTGGTAGGTGCGCTCAAATCTGGTGTTGAAGACGTCCAGGGATTAGTATTGGATATTCTTTACTTGCTAAGACACTCCTGGACGAATATGTCTATAGATGTTGCAAAGTCTCAAGCCATGATTGCAGCGGAAGCAATTCCCGTCCTGCAAATGCTGATGAAAACATGCCCTCCTAGGTTCCATGACAAGGCAGACAGCCTATTGCACTGCTTACCAGGTTGCTTAACAGTGAACGTTATGCGTGCCAATAACTTGAAGCAGTCCATGGCAAACACAAACGCCTTCTGTCAATTAACAATAGGAAACTGCCCTCCACGGCAAACTAAGGTAAATCAAACGCATCATAGTAGAGAATATTTTACACCCCCACCATTGCCAGTAACTTTTTCTTGTCTCTGTTTCCTGTAGGTCGTGAGCAATAGAACTTCTCCTGAATGGAAAGAAGGCTTTACTTGGGCATTTGATGTTCCCCCGAAAGGACAAAAGCTTCACATCGTATGCAAAAGCAAAAGCACATTCGGAAAGGTAACATTGTAACGCTGAGTCACACTGTCCAAATTGCAGAGTTGGGAATTTGATAGAGATCTTCAGTTTGTATGCTATATGTTGTCTTAAATGGTATTTTTTTCTAACACAACACATTCCTTTGTCTGCAGACGACTCTAGGGCGTGTTACTATCCAGATCGACAAAGTCGTGACAGAAGGAGAGTACAGTGGATCTCTAAGCCTGAATCATGAAAACAGCAAAGATGCTTCTTCCAGATCACTCGACATTGAGATTGCATGGTCCAATAGGACAACAGATGATACTCTTTAAGAAAAAAGAACAACTCCGTCTTGACAAGCACAATGCAGTTGGTCAGGGGAAGACTTTATCTGTCCAATGCTCCTATTGGCTGCATTTTGGTAGTAGAAGAAGGAAAGCGAAGTCTGCAGCAGATGTATAGCAATACGTGTATATGGGTAAATGACTAATGAGTATGGTGTGTGAAAAAGGAACATAGAAGCAAAGAGTTCCCACCTAGCAAGAAAGAAAGGTTTTTTTTTCTGTATAGGCTGTTTCTCTTCTCTTTTTTTGTCTACAATGTTTCTGTATTGAGATTTTGTTCAAGAAACTATTTCGCTCGGGGATCAAACTAAGCAGCACGAAGTGCTCTGATTCCTGTAGCGATGTTTTAAGTTATTTTACCATAATCTTTGCCTGGGTACCTAGTTGGATACGAGTTGTATCAGATTGGCAGTATGAAGAGCATTGAAACCTATTTTGATCGAGGAATTGAAAATTCAACAAAAGTCTTTTGAGCAATCTGCAAATGCACTGAGATGAGAGGATAACAATGTGGCATTGAACTCTCCATCGGTAATTTAAGAGTAAGCTTTGGGTCACAAACGCCATAAAATGTACAGAGACTATCCGAAAA
Organism: Cardamine resedifolia; assembly: GCA_014578085.1. NCBI lineage: Eukaryota > Viridiplantae > Streptophyta > Magnoliopsida > Brassicales > Brassicaceae > Cardamine > Cardamine resedifolia. The sequence goes on along the minus strand of VBRH01000019.1, from coordinate 116,522 downwards.
CATCACCAAGGTAATACGTTCTAGCGGTTTTATAAGAACGTGCATATAAGCTACTGCAGGTAATCCTAAATGGTAAAAACATGGTTTACTTTGCTGCACCAACCAAGACAGACCGGGCTTGTGTGAAAGTAGAAATGATGGCTCCAAGCTGCAGTTTGTCGTTGCACCCAAAACTCAATCTGTACCTATAGACATTGAAACAACTCGAAATTAAACACAAGCTAGTAGTCTATTCCAAGCATTTCAGAATTAAACAATCTGCAAAGTTTGAAGACAAGTTATTTGCAAAAGTTACTAACTCGATGTCTGCCAAATCATTTATCAGTTGAATTCTGACATTTGAAGGCATCTTGATCTTAAAAACAAACCTGATGGAGAAACAAAAGTTAGTTCACAGACACGCAAATAACACGGCAGCAGAAGCAAGCAACCAAGTTTGTGACTCACATGGTAACCTCTTTGACGATATCAACAATGGCAAGTCCTTTTCTCGTCTTCATTTCTGATATATCTGCAGAGAGTGAAGTAACAATCAGGAGTCAGGACAATGGAATCAATAACTTGGTAAAGACAATAAAATATCAGTTATGGTTCAATACTTTTGTAGCTCTCAGCAAATGATTCATTTAGAAGCCAGGAAGATATCTGCTCAATGTCCTTGGGTAATGGGTTTCCAGTGCAGAGGTAAACCTCTTCCTCTGTTATTTGATCTGACGCCATATGCGTTGACTGCCCCACACCCATAAACCCGTTAGAAAAAATTTCCAGTTCCATTCATAGTGACTAAAAAATATACTATCTTCTTTAGATTAACAATTGTAGATTAGGAGACAGAACCAAAAGGAAATATTACAGAACCTGCAATATGTTCAATGCTTTTCTCATGTCCCCATTGCTCAGCCGTACAAGAGCTGCCAAACCACTCTCACTTACATCAAGCCTAGTCCAATTAAAGAAAGACAGCACAAAACAAAGGGGTCAACAAAAACTAATATTAACGAGAGAGGATGGAGAACACGCAAAAAAAGAAAGTTTACAAGAAAGAAATAGCTTAATTCTCACCCTTCAGCTTCTACTACATGTTTCAGACGTTGACTCACATGAACAGGATCGAGAGGGGCAAATCTAAATCTGGTACATCTGGACTGCAAAGCTGGGATGATCTTGTTGACATGGTTTCCGATTAGCGCAAATCTAGTACTCTTAGTGTATTTCTCAATCACTTGCCAAATTTAAGAAAATAAGCATGCTAAACATGTTAGTACCGTACTTAAACAAAATAACCGAGAGAGCTACTATAAGATTTTTACCTCTACGCAAGGCAAACTGAGCATCTTTTGTCATGGCATCAGCTTCATCAAGCAGAACCAACTTTACTGAAGATTTTCCTCTGCAATCATGAAATTAAAAAAAATTATATCCACGACCACAACAGACTTATTACACAAAAAGATATCTTATTCTACTTCGCATGATGCTACAGTTGAGGTATCTAAAATCCTTTATTATGAAAAGCAAACACAATCATGGTGGGAAACGCACAATGAGAAGCTCTGCGTGCTAGCGAAATCTTGAATCTGCTGCCTTACAACATCAATTCCTCTATCATCTGAGGCATTCAGCTCAAGAATCATATTACGGTACTTAGGTCCATAGAGTTTCCGAGCAACGGCTAGAATGGTGGATGTTTTGCCTGTCCCGGGAGGTCCATACAAGAGAAGATGGGGCAATCTGTTCTCATTGGTCAGCCTATCAACTGTTTTAAACCCACAAAAACACAACAACAAAAGCTTCAATGAGTAATAGGTAAGAAGCAATATCATGCATCAGTCTCTCAATCCATCTCTGTAAAGAAACTACAATAGAAAAATTAGAGAAATACCCAATTTCAAGCCACAGTTGTTTAGGTTTTCTAAAAATCTCTCCAAAAATGAAGTAGAAAACTGTAAATACTATAATAAATCCCTAACCCTAGTAGCTGGAAATTGAGGGAAAGTAAGCGTGTGTAAGTTCAATTACTCGTATCAATAATGTCACGATGTGCTGCAACGTCATCGAGCGACTGCGGTCGGTATTTCTCAACCCAAGGCGTCGCCTTACTCTGCGGCGGACCACCAAAACCGGCGACGTCTATGCCCTTGTTACTCGGCTTGCGAGGCTGATTTTCGTCTACGTCAATGTCCATCGCCGATGTTATCTCAGTCATCTTCGCCGCCGCGTAATGAAAGTTGCTTCAGAATCCCTTTTCTCACTCTCTCCCACTGATGGCGCCAATCTCTAGTTTTTGAGGTTTCCTTCCGCCATTGTCTACTGTCTTCGTATTCTAATTCCCTTTTTACCCTCAAGAGATGATGATTGTGCTGAGGCCATTTTTGTAAGTTAACAGTTAACACTTTCCGTAGAAGCTTTTTTTTTTTTTTTT
>VBRH01000019.1:100394-114042 GCA_014578085.1 Cardamine resedifolia | reverse complement strand
ACATCAAATTTTCTAGAGAACCAAAAAAAAAAACACTCACACAGGTGAATTAATTTTATGCATTTTGCATTTTTGCTCTTCAAGATTATTATATGATTACATCCGATGACACAGACAATGGATGTATATGTATATATAATATATTCACAAAATATATTCCTTGTTTCTATGATAACAACATAACCAAAAACTTCAAAGACTTGTTATTACACCACTAAAACTCTATCTTAAAGTGTATCATAGCTCTCCATCTGAGACCAAGTTCTTGTTCTTAGAAGAATCAGTTCCCCAGAAAAGCGCTGTTATCAAACCAAATCCTCTTGGATAAGCTTCCTCCAACGAATCTCCTCCATACTCGGAATTCACACTGTTAACAGAAAAAAAGTTCAGAGGCAAAAAAAAGAAAGGGAAGAAAAGAGAAATTGTAATTATAGATTTGATGAAGCATAAGAAAAACATATATATATATAAAGAGGCGAATACAGAAAGGTTCAGAACTTGGGAAGCTTGTCACAGTCTGAAGAAATCCATCCAATCCTCTGCTTCTCATTGTCGTAGATCACCATTACTCCTTGGAAAAATATGTCTATCACACAGCCATGAAAATATTGTTGTCAAGTTATCAACTTCTTTAAAACTATAATTGAAAACTTAGTATATCATTATACTTACCTCCAATGATATTGTAGCTGTCGAGCCCGACTTCAGTTCCGTTCAGGATACCCAAACATACATTTCCTTTTTCCTAAAAACAACAAAAAAAGAAGAAACAGACTCTCAGCCATGGATTTTTTAATGGAGATATACAAGTCATATATAGTCAGTATAATATGTGACTCACGGTGATAATGAGATACGACTCAGGTGGAGCCTGAAATAGCTGACCATTATTTTGATTTCCAAATCGTAAAGTAATTGTCTTGAAGTATTTCTTGACCTCATCAAGTGATTTCAAAGGTTTTTTGCCTTCCCAACAGACCGGTAAGCTTTTATCTTTATTTGTGTCGGTCAAAAACTTCCCATTCAAGTCTTTTCTTATCTGTAAGAGATATATGCACACCAAATTAGTCATAAAAATGTGGTAAATCACAACTGGTGACACTAATCTTCATTTTTCTTTCAGAGAAGAACTTGTCTTACAAGATCGAGAATCGCTTTGTATGCTTTGTCATTGAAGTAAGTGTATGAGCTTCCACTATCGAAAATTACGTTAATGCCTTTGACACCTGTGGTCTTGTCGTTAAAGAGAAGCTCTGCTGGTTCAGTCATGTAGTTTTTACTAGAAAAAGTCACACCATGAGTTTCAACTTGGCAATTATAAAAGTGTGAGTAAATAAGTGGCAGTTATAAAGAAGATAATGCTCAAAGATTGCTCACCTAGGTGAGTTACGAGGCAATGAAGTCCATGTAACTCCAGAAGAAGGAACAAGCTCATCTCCAATAGAGAGAAAGCCTTCACCATTGTGACTTAAGCAATGCACAATCACATTCTTCGCTATCCCCAAGGAATGTAGCTGTGTTGAGATGCTCACTTTCCCTCTGCCAAGGCCAAGGATTCCCGCTGTTGGAGGAGGAGGGTGCGGACCAGGGTTCTGCTGATCATACCCACATCTGAAAGATAAATTGGTTAAAAATCACGATCACTAGCAAAGATCACCAACTTTTACAGTCCCGAATTTAGTGGTTTTTCTTTCTAATGACTGAAAAAGATAGCCTTTTCTTTTCCAAAGTGCAAAAGAGGTGGAAGAAAACTAACCCAAATGCCAAATGGGGAGTCCTAGTGGAGCCATTTGTGAGTCTTAGAGGAAACTCATCGGTTACAAGAGCACCAATAGATGATGCATGATCAGAGTACCCGATTTCATAGTCACATTGATCCTGAGGGTCAACACATGGTCGCTCCTGGGGAAGGTCGAGGCCAGAACACAGGAGGTGTGAACAAGGCAAAGTGTTGCGATTGGGCTTGTATTGACTAGCACGAGGCTGTAGAGAAAGAGATGGATAGATTCAGAGATTTTTTTTTAAAATGTGACACACTAAAAGCAAAATCAAAGTTATACCTTTGTGCAACCATTGCAAGGTGCATCACACTGAACCCAAGTGAGATCACTGCCAGTGTCAATGTCCAAGTCAAAGAGCTTAGGTGGGTTGCCTATTTTAAGCAACACATAATAGTACCTGCAAAGAAGAAAAGATGATTTCTTGAAATGAGTCAAGACTCTCAAGCAATAAAATTGGGGGGGTTTCCAATCTAAGGCAAAATAAGGATCAACATTGCCAAAGATCTGCCATTTGAAATCGTCCCCCTCACATAAGACTTCAAACGTTGAAGTTCTCTTGTAAAAAATTGAAATAAATAGATTACAAGTGAAGAAGAATCCACAGATGCAAGAAGCAACAAAGTATCCGTACATATTCAAAATCCAGACACCAGTCAACAATCCCGAAATGGAATCATACGGAGAAGATCAAAACCAAAAATGGATCGGTACAAAAGTATAAAGAAAAAGAGGGATTCAAAGAAAAGATGTGAAATTTGGGAGAGAGAAAAGCTAACCCAAGAGGATACACATTCCCGGAGACTGGAAAGACGACGGAGGAGCCAGTTCGAGGATTCTGTAACTTCACTCGTCCAACAGAAGAGTCTTTGGTAGCTTCTGAGGGTTGAAAGCGACCACAGAGGACGAACACATAGAAGAAGACGAAGAAGAAGAAGAAGAAGTAAAGCTTTCTTGTCTCCTCTTTCGGATCCATCTACTTTTTTTTGCACCAAGAAAGCGAAACCAAATTCCAAAAAGGTTTCTTTTTGACACCAAGGCAACAAAAAAGAGAGGCTTTCTTGTAGAATTTGCTCCTTTTATTTATATCTCTCTCTCACCCAATTTCTTGCAACTTGCAGCTGAGGTTTCTTTGAATTGAATTCCCGTAGCTGATTCAGATACTTGGCATTTTTCTATATTTCTCAACGCGCAACGCCCACTCATTTATAGTAGGCGTGTAGAGCACGCGCGTCTCACGATTTATTGAAAGGCCGAGAGTTTTTTCAAAGCCCAATATGCTATATCGAGACTACCTCTGCAACAGGGTTTGATTTTCATTTCTTTCTTTGTTTTTCCCATCTGGGAACAATTTAAATAAAGAAAATGGTTTTCTTGTAAAGCTTTGTCTTCATCTCAACCTTGCTTATCTTGGTTTTCTTGTACTAATTCTAAATTTAGATAATACTATTATTAGCTTCTTCTTTTTTTTTTTTGTAGTGGAATAATAAATATAATCAAATGTTAGAGGCGCGTGAGGTTCTCACATGTTATAGATATCATTATCCAGTTTCGAGTGGGTGACTCCAAATAGATCCAACTGGCATCACATCGCTCAATTACTGACACATGTCTTTTTAAACTCTCTCTTCCGCCGCTTCTCTCCGCCGTGACTATGGCTCTTACTCTCTCCGCCGCCTCTCACTTACTCTGTTCCTCCACCGTAGTATCTCTTTCCCCCGCCGTCGCCTCCTCCTCCTCTGCTTCTCTCGTTGCTCTTTCTTCCTGTTCATCACCACATTCTCTGTCTTCTCTTCGAAGCGTCGCATCTTCTTCTCTGTTTCCTCATTCCTCCCTCGTTCAGGTATTCCTACTTCAAATGCGTCGAATCATATTTTAATAAATTTAGCTCTGAACATCGTCTATTGATTTCAGAGAAAACATCCGATTAATGGGAAATTTTCACCGAAATGTGCGGCCTCCGATGCAGCTCAATTGAGAAGCGCTAAAGAAGATATCAAAGTGCTTCTCCGGACTAAGTTTTGCCATCCAATTTTGGTGAAGTTTTCCTTTCTCTTCTTATCCCTTTGATTTCATGATGTTTTTGATTAGTCTCTTGTTGTTTGCTTTGCTTGTTACTAAAGATATTGGAGGAAGAGAATTTGAATGAAATTTGATGAAGGAGATACCTTATTTACATTGCAGGTGAGATTGGGATGGCACGATGCTGGTACATATAACAAGAACATTGAGGAGTGGCCACTGAGAGGTGGAGCTAATGGAAGTCTTAGGTTTGAAGCTGAGCTTAAACATGCTGCTAATGCTGGTACTCCTTCTTCCATCACATTCACATACATTTGTGGCTTAAGACTTTTGTTTTTGGTCTTTATATTTGTACTTTTGAAACGTTTTACAGGTCTCATTAGTGCTCTAAAGCTCATTCAACCTATCAAAGACAAGTATCCTAACATCTCTTACGCCGACTTATTCCAGTTAGCTAGTGCCACTGCTGTTGAGGTCCTCCTTCACTATTCTTAGCAGGAAATTTATGTGTTGGTCTTTAACTTTACTGATGATTCTAGATTAACTTCAGGAGGCTGGTGGTCCTGAAATCCCGATGAAATATGGGAGAGTTGATGTCTCAGCACCTGACCAGTGTCCAGAAGAAGGAAGACTCCCTGGTTAACTAATCTTTTCCACTGTCTGTTTCATGGCTTTCGATGAGTATGTTCAGATTTTGTTATGGGATATTGAAATAACGTGGTGAAAATATGCTTTTATGTTTAGATGCTGGACCTCCTTCACCAGCTGATCATTTGAGAGATGTATTCTACAGAATGGGACTAAATGACAAGGTGATTTTGGTTTTTTTTTTTTTTTTTTTTTTTTTTTTCCATTTTATGTTGTTCGTGTTAAACAGGATTTAGTGATTTACTCTCATTTTCTGATAGTGGAGGTTGTTTTCTCATGCAGGAAATAGTTGCCTTGTCTGGTGCACATACCCTAGGAAGAGCTAGACCAGATCGCAGCGGTTGGGGAAAACCTGAGACAAAGTACACGGTACTAATAAACTACAAGATAAAGCTCCCTTACATTGTTGTAGCAATGATAGTGTTGAGATGTTATGGAAACGTTCAAAATGACAGAAAGCTGGACCTGGAGAAGCAGGAGGACAGTCATGGACAGTGAAATGGCTTAAGTTCGACAATTCTTACTTCAAGGTCTACCGTCTTATCTGTCTTAGTAACTTGGATTGGGACTAAAGAAAGAGTTTCTTAAAAAGTGGATATATGTGAATATGTTCCTCAATTTCTTAATCATCGACTTCTATGACTTGCAGGATATCAAAGAAAAGAGGGACGAAGATCTTCTGGTGTTACCCACTGATGCTGCACTATTTGAAGATCCTTCATTCAAGGTTAAATAAAAAATAAGTGATTGCTAATAGGATGCTGCAGAATTACTAGTTCTTTGTTACTGGAGAGGAAATGTTTATAGAAAGCTATTTGTTTAACAGAACTATGCAGAGAAGTATGCTGAAGATCCGGCTGCATTCTTTAAGGATTACGCTGAAGCTCATGCCAAGCTCAGCAATCTTGGAGCTAAATTTGATCCTCCCGAGGTACATAAAAGAGAGAAACTCTAATCTCTAGCCACTTGTGTTAACCATCATATGGTCTAAAACTGCTAATGTCTCACTACGAAACTAATCAGGGCATTATCATTGACAATGCTCCAGAGAAGTTCGTAGCTGCTAAGTATTCCACTGGAAAGGTTTGTCCTTGGTACTTAAACACTAAAGTGTTTGTTGCTTAGTGAAATATATGCATTTCGAGGAAATGATTATTGTTTTTTAATATTCCGGGAATGTTTGCAGAAGGAGCTTTCGGATTCGATGAAGAAGAAGATAAGAGCAGAGTATGAAGCAATCGGAGGAAGCCCTGATAAGCCATTACCCACTAATTACTTCCTCAACATCATAATTGCAATTGGTGTTTTGGTCCTCTTGTCCACTCTCTTTGGTGGTAATAACAACTCCGATTTCTCTGGTTTCTAATAATTAGAAATATACATAATCATTGTTATAGTTTGCTTGAATATAATCAGCTTTAATAACATTGCTTTTTTGTTTTACTAAAAAAAAAAACAAATTGCTTGTTTGGTGGTTATAGGTTTTGAGATTAGTAGTGTGTGAGAGTGATTCAAATACGGATACCCAAAATAAAGTGCGTGAATCACACACTGCTACGCCTTTGCACGAATATTTTCGAACATTAAAATAAGGCTTGGTCGAGTGTCAAGACCTTTTTAAAGATTCATTCAAGATTTTTTCTCTTTTTTTGATACTAAAGAAACTAAAAAGTCTTCTCTCTTGGATTAGGTTAAGTGGTTAACCATCGTACTTTGTTTCTAAATCTATACAAACAAAGGGGATTACTTCTAATAAACAAATTTAGAGAACTTTTCAAAGTTTTTAATACCACGTGTGAGATAGACGTGCATAGTTATGCTCGATCCATCCTTCTTCTCTCAAGATTTTGTAATTTTTATCATTAAAATTTAGTAGTTGGGAAAAAACAATGTACCAACTTTACATATTTAATTCTGAATCTAGAAAGATGTATGAACTGGTTGGTATAGAAAACGATGCGCCTACTTCTAGTGTGACGCAAGAAGCTTACGATGAGCCGATGGGATTGGTCAGACTCATTCACATTCTTCTAATCGATATATGAAACTTGTCTTTTGTTGTATGAATGAGGTCATATTTTCTCGTTTGTTATGACGAAATTAATTTCACATATATATATATAGTAAAATGGTGGCATAGCATCAACATAGACTGATAGACACACCCACGACCCACCTTCTTATGCCCTGTCTCACCCGTTTAAAGGAGACTTCATTGTTCCCAACAATTTTTTCACACAAAAACGCAATGTATTATTCAGTAGACAGTAGTTACAAGATAGACAGCAAATTGTTCGAAATTCGAAAAAGTGAAAAAGAAAAAGAGACATAACCCGATACTAATATAAGCCTTTTGTCAAAAAAAAAAAAAAAAAACTGATACTAATATCTGTAAATAATATGGGTTTATTTTAGAAAAATTCTTTAAAATAGCACCAAAATAAGTTTTTGTGTCAAAATAACACACTTTTTCATTTAGGCCAAAAATAACATTTTTATAAAGGGCAATAATTTGTTGATTTGAATTAATTATTATAAGATTTGGAGTATAGTTTTTAGGGATAGGAGATAAAGTTTAGGGTTTAGGGTTTTTAAACCCTAAGCCCTAAACTCTAAACCATAAAAATGTGATTTAAGAGATTTGTGCTATATAAGAGAATTGTCCATTAATAAAAATATTATTTTTGGCCTAAGCAAAAAAGTTGTGTTATTTTTGGCAAAAAACTTTATTTTGTGCTATTTTAGAGAATTACTTTTTTTTTTTTTTATGTATAGTCGATTAGTTAATCATGTGATATTAGAGTTGATATAGATCCCAACAGATATAACCGATTTTTAAAATGGAAGTTAAATGACCCATTACTAAACAACACAATCATTATTCTAACAGCAGTTTGTGCGTGTGTTCTCCGTGATTTAGAGCTAATTAAAGCGAAGCATCATGTAACTCAATTATTGATTTTGAAAAATACAAACGAAAGATTATGCTATGGATTTGGCCTTTTGGGGATTGGGATAATGAGGTGCATGTGAAATCGATTTGGCAGCACATGTCCTACTTTTTCACTCAATAGTCTCAATGTCTCATGTTATAAATGCATTATTTGTTACAATACAAAACAATGAAATTTCTGTTTTGAAAAGGGAATATTTATATTTATGGGATTTGTTTGAATATGAGACAACAAAAAATTCTGTTTTTGATAAAAATTTTGAATATGAGAGATTGAGAGTTGCTGAGGATGTTTCAATTTGACCAAAGATAGAAATAATGGCAAAATTGGATGTTTAAACATTTGTATACAGATAGTTTTGACTTTATGTTTTGGATGTTTAATAGGAAAAAGAAATAGAAGAGAGCGACAACCAAATAATAAAAGTAAATACTCGACGACATAAAGTTACGGGGAAATGTGCAATTTATTAAGAGAATTGTTTACAGCAGTATCATGTTGCGACTTGTCTGCACAAAGATAGAAATAATGGCAAAATTGGTAGGGACCAAAACTAAACAAATCTTAATATTAGGGTAAAAGTGATATTTTTTTTTAAACTATTTTCGTGCGTGAATTGTGAAAAAGACATATTACACGTCTTCTTGGTTAACTACTTAAAACTCCCTCCCGGTGAATTGTGAAGAATTTCAGATGATATATATATATATTTCATTCATCATCTCCCTCGTCGCTCCCACTTTCTTTCTTCATCAATTCCAATTGCAATTAATATTTGCCCAGATCCCTACCTTTCCTCGCACATCTTTATCCATTAACTTTCCTAAAGTTAAATTTATTGCAACACGACGATATTTGCTCTGCTCCTACCACTTTTTTTTTTTTTTTCTTTTTCTCGTTTGCTTCAATTTTGCCGCCGTTTTCTTCGACTTGAGCAAACAAAATCCATATTTTGCTTCTGAGGGAAGCGATGGTTGGAGTGGAAGCAGAATGAGACTTGAAAAATCGTCTAGAGTTCGGAGGAGAAAGTTAACTTTGTGGTTAATATGGGTTGTGGAGGATCAAAGATAGATAATCAACCACTTGTCATTCTTTGTAGAGAGCGCAAGGAACTTATTAAAGCGGCGTCGCATAATCGTTCTGCTCTCGCCGCCGCTCACCTTACTTACTTCCAGTCTCTCTGCGACGTCGGCGAAGCTATTCGTCGTTACGTTGACGAGGAAGTTCTAGTTTCTTCTTCGTCAGATTCTCCAGTTCTTACACTTCCGTCTGACGAAGGTAAGCCGAAGAAACATAAGAGGATTTCGCCTTCTTCCACCACCTCAATTTCTCATTCCGTCATCGAAGAAGAAGATTTGGAACTGGAAGACGATACAGAGGATTCGCATTTACATCTAACTTCCGGATCTGAATCCGGATCCGAATCCGAATCAGAAGCTGGATCTAACGATCATATCCAAATTAATAGCAGCCCAGTAAAAGAGGAGGAACAACGGTCAACAGATACATTTCATTCCGGTTATGATCCAACTACCTATGCTCCACCCGGCTACCCGCCCGGTTATCCATCTGGTTACCCTTACCCGGTTGGAGGAATGTATTTCATGAAGAAATCAGCGCCACAATCTCGACCGTTTATTTTTCAGCCGGAAAATCATCGAGTGGAGAACGCACAATGGCCGTCGGATTTCGGAAACTCTGGCTATTTCCCTAATACAGGAGTTCAACGGAGATCGCCTTCTCCGACGACGGCGCCACCTCCGGCTCTTCCATCACCGCCTAGGGTTTCCACTTGGGATTTCCTGAATGTATTTGATACATATGACTACTACAGCAACGCTCGTAATCGTGCTTCAAGCTATTATCCGGGAATGGCGTCAATCTCAAGCAGTCCTGATTCAAAGGAAGTTAGAGAGAGAGAAGGGATTCCTGAGCTGGAAGAAGAATCGGAGCAAGAAGTGATCAAGCAAGTATATAGACGTCCCAAGAGAACAGGACTGGAGAAGGTGAAAGAACACAGAGACGAAATTCTCGTGAAGAACATTAACAGAAGAGGTTATGTTAGTGAAGAAACTCTGAGGGCAGTGCCAATGCCAGAAAGAGCCACTGCGAGCTCCTTAGATTCAGAGACAATGTCTTCTTTTTCAGGAAGTGATGAAGAATCCGAGTTTCACCATGTTAGTAATGGCGGGGAAGGAAAGAGCAGCAACAGTTCAACCACGATCACGGGGACGAAGAGTTCGGGAGAAGTAGTAGAAGAGTATGGGAATAAGAAAGGAGTGAGCTTTGATTTGGAGGAAACGAGTACTTCCTCTTTTGATGTTGAATCTTCTAAGGTAAGTAGCTTATCGAGTCTTTCGATTCATGCCACTAGGGATCTCAGAGAAGTTGTCAAGGAGATCAAGAGTGAGTTTGAGGTTGCTTCTTCTTGTGGGAAGGAGGTTGCTCTGTTACTTGAAGTCAGCAAGTTGCCTTATCAGCATAAAAACAATGGCTTCAAAGGTACTGTGTCTTAATTCACATGAATAGAGCTTTCTGAATTTACTGAATTTATGAATCAAAGTGTTAATCTCTTGTTGGGAAATTATTGTGGTTTAGACTGATTTGCTATGCGTTGGACTATGAACGGTAGATTAAATGTGCACACACTGCTTTTTCCATGAAGAATTATGTTTTGCTCTTTTGGTTGATGAAGTTTTAAATGACATGTTTTACTTTTCAGTTATCTTATCCAGGATCATGTATCTGGTAGCACCGTCCACACGGTCATCGCACTCTCAGCCTAGACTACCAATACGTTTAACATCTAGGACGCGGAAAATGGCGAAAGCATACAATGGACAAGATGTTAATGGAGGCTTCAACGGAAACCTTTCATCAACCTTGGAGAAACTGTATGCGTGGGAAAAGAAACTTTACAAGGAAGTCAAGGTATTAATGCTTTTTATATGATCCTGAATCTCTAATCGGACTTTATCTCACTTCTAGATTCTTGCATTGTGATTTGCATTTTGTGGCAGGACGAAGAAAAGCTTCGTTCCATCTATGAGGAAAAGTGCAGGAAACTTAAAAAAATGGATAGTCATGGCACAGAATCTAGCAAGATTGACGATACTCGGGCATCCATTGTGAAGCTACTGACCAAAATCGATGTCTCTCTAAGATCAGTTGATTCAATTTCCCGCAGAATCCATAAACTTAGAGATGAAGAATTAAAGCCACAGCTGACACAGTTAATTCACGGGTAAATCATCTTTCTATATATCTATATACAGAGTAAGCTGTAAAAAAAAAAAAAAAAACTTATATTTTGTGTGTGTTTCAGGTTGATAAGAATGTGGAGATCGATGCTTAAGTGCCACCAGAAACAGTTCCAGGCGATCATGGAGAGCAAGGTTCGATCTCTAAAGGCGGAAACAACTTTACAAAAAGATTCTGGCTCGGGAGCAATTCTTGATCTTGAGATGGAGCTCAGAGAATGGTGCAGCAGCTTCAACGACTGGGTCAACACCCAGAAAGCATACGTCCAGTCCCTTAACGGATGGCTCTTGAGATGCCTATATTATGAACCCGAATCAACCGAGGACGGAATCGCTCCTTTCTCTCCTAGCCGGATTGGTGCACCGCCCATCTTTATCATATGCAAAGATTGGCAAGAAGCAATGGGTAGAATATCTGGAGACAATGTGAGCAATGCAATGAAAACTTTCGCTTCAAGCCTACACGAGCTATGGGAGAAGCAAGAAGAAGAGCAAAGAGTGAAAGCGGAATCTGAGCAGCGAGATGCGGAATCAGCGAGAAGCGTGGTTTCGAGAGGGCGGTCAGAGAGCGGGATATCGGCTTTGGATGATCTGAAAGTGGATTTAGATTCAATGAGCAAGAAACTAGTAGATGAGAGAGGTAAGCGTAAAGAAAATATTAAGCTTGTGAACAACGTGTCTACTAGTAGCTTGAAAGATGGTTTAGTTCCCATTTTTGGGGCATTGAGAAAATTTACTGCACAAGTTGTGAAAGCTCATGAAATTGTTAGGCTTCAACATCCTCAGGCTTCTTCTTGAGTTGTGGACTTTTGCCACATTTTGCACCGTTTTGAAGTTTTGTTACTTACAAAATTAGATACAGGTTTTTATATAGGAAATTGTTGTTGTACAGATAAGTTTTATATTCATTTATTGGTTTGTTAGTTTGCTTTGTAAGCCGTTTTTAATGGTGAAGAAGAAACTATCCAGTTTTTTTTTGAAATTAGGATTTTGAATATTGACAAGAGTTTTGCAGGTGAAGATAAGATATGTCGAATAGACTAGAGTCTATAGTTAGGCATGAGCTACGGCTATGAGATAATATCAATAATGGCTAGAATTCAAACTAATATCGAATATCAATTGGTCAACCATTGGATTGGTTTTGGAAAAAAGAAAAAAAAAAAACTACATATGAGCTATCATTCTATTGTGAATTTTTATAACTTCTTTTTTTCTTTGCTCAAATAAATTCTGTATAACTTACAAGTGAATTTTAATTGAAAATTGTTACTGAAATGTATTAGATGTGAAAATCTCAATCAAATGTTACTGAAATATTACCTACAACTATGCAAAAATGTTGAAGACAGTAGCTTCAAACTATACATAAACTAAAAAAAGGTCAAGATTTCGCATGTTTTGGATCGGTCCGTATATAGTAGTTATGCGCATAATAGTCGGTGTGTTATTTGTTCATCACGGAAAATAAATTTATTCGATAATAGTTTAGCCTGTTTAGACCTCAAATTCAAAATTTATATAAAAATATACAGTAAAGAATTATAAGTACATACATATAACTATATAAGGCTATGTTGCTATTGTGAAGCCATATGGGAACATATCAGAAAGAGTAGAGAATATGGTTAGGCATGATCTATGGGATTGTTATTAATTTTGGATGATTATCATAGTCAAATCTCCATTATCTAAAAACACATTAATTTTTATGTTGACTCAGCAGTTGAGAATGAGAAAAGTGGATTTCTTTCCCTTCATTATGATATTCAAAATTTCACTGCTGGTTTTGGAAGTAAATAATGAAATATTAATAACCGTTGTGGTCAAGAGTCAATGCAAAATCCTTGCCAAGTTAATGAAAACCCAATGACGAGATATTCTCCAATGATAAATCGCCACGTGTATGTGTGACCAGTAAGCATCCAGAGATTTCGTAATTTCTTTAATTTTCTAGTGTGAAAAAGCGCTAATATATATCTTCTCGCTCAGTGTCATACATAATCCGAAGAACACAAGAATATTCGTTGTAGAAACAAACGCTGGTACAGAGGGAGAAGACGCACGAGAGCGATAACAATGGCGTTTAAAGGTTTTGCGTGTTTTTCGATCCTTTTGTTAGCTTTGTTCGCTTCGTCTATAAGAAGCGAACAGACGGAGACGAAGGAGTTCGTCTTGACTTTGGATCACTCTAACTTCACCGAAACCATTAACAAACACGATTTCATCGTCGTCGAGTTCTACGCCCCTTGGTAAATTCTCAATTACTCTTTTTGTTTCAATCTTAAATCGTGAGATCTCTGTCGTCGTGAATTTCGTAGCTCCCTCTCTCTTCTCAGGCGTTGTCTAGTGTTGATTTCAAATGGTAAAAGCTTTATAGGTTTCCATAGGTGTTTGTTTTGTTGCAGTTTGATCTATGTGGATTCTCATCTCAGAATACAAACTTGTTTAGGATAATAATTTGGGATAATGATGCTTAATTATATCTGATTCCTTTGGTAACCTGATGTTTTTGTTATTATTATTCAGGTGTGGTCACTGCAAGAAGCTTGCTCCTGAGGTGAGAAATTGGCTTTTTTTTTAATCATTTAATTAGGATTTTTTAAAAATTTTAAATTTTGAAGAAACCAATTTTAACATGGGGGTGGTATGTGCTTGTTTACAGTACGAGAAGGCTGCGTCAGAGTTGAGCAGTCTTGGTCTCGTTCTCGCCAAGATTGATGCCAGTGAGGAAGTAAACAAAGTAGTTGCAAACGAGTACAAGATTCAGGGCTTCCCCACTCTTAAGATTCTGAGAAATGGAGGAAAATCTATTCAAGATTACAACGGACCTCGTGAAGCCGAGGGTATTGTCACGTATGTGAAGAAGCAAAGTGGCCCTGCTTCTGTTGAAATTAAGTCAGCTGATGTTGCCGCTGAGGTTGTGGGTGACAAAAATGTTGTTGCTGTAAGCGCCTCTAATATATATATCCCTTTTTTTTTTTTT
>VBRH01000019.1:79601-100361 GCA_014578085.1 Cardamine resedifolia | reverse complement strand
TTTTTTTTTTTAACCTCCTCATCTCGTATTGCAGCCAATATTAATGTCTTTGATTTGTTGTCTTAGGTTGGAGTGTTCCCTAAATTATCCGGTGAGGAGTTCGATTCTTTCATGGCCCTTGCTGAGAAATTGCGTGCTGACTATGACTTCGCACACACTTTGGATGCCAAGCTTCTTCCTCGTAGAGACTCATCTGTGGCAGGACCTGTAGTGAGGCTATTCAAGCCTTTCGATGAATTGTTTGTTGATTCCAAGGTACAAGGGAACCTTTTCTTTTTGTACCATTACATCAAATGAGTAGTCATGTTTTATGCAATTTCTTTATTTGACTTTCGAATCATGAATTTCAGGATTTCAATGGGGAAGCTCTAGAGAAATTTGTCAAAGAATCAAGCATTCCACTTGTCACCGTCTTTGACAATGATCCAAGCAACCACCCATATGTTGTCAAATTCTTTGATAACCCTGCCACTAAGGTAAATATATTTTGAATCTCATTGATTGCAGCAACACATAAATGGTTTATTCTATATTTGGGAAATAGCATCTTTATTCTCTTGATATGTGTCAAGACTCAAAGTTTCCTTTGGTGTTGTAATGAGTTTAGTAACGCATTTGTTCTGTTCTGGTTTTCAGTATCCTCATTTTTTGTTTCCAGTAATCTATGACTTTCTGGTTTTGATGGGTAGTAATATTTTTTTGAAATTCAGGCAATGATGTTCATTAACTTCACCGGAGCAGCAGCTGATTCTCTAAAATCAAAGTACCGTGAAGTTGCTACAGCCAACAAAGGTCAAGGGCTTGCCTTCCTTGTTGGTGATGCTGAGAACAGCCAAGGCGCTTTCCAGGTTACTTTTTCATTCATTTTCTCCTGCCAATGTTTACACATTTCTAAGCTAATGTTTTTAATTTGCATGTATTGGTTTAACAGTACTTTGGACTTGAAGAGAGCCAAGTTCCCCTCATCATCATCCAGACTCCTGATAGCAAGAAGTATTTGAAAGCCAACGTTGAGGTTGACCAGATTGAGTCATGGGTGAAGGACTTCAAGGTTTCATTCTCTTTAGCACACATTCACGCAAGCTTTATGTGAAAAGAAGTAGGCATAATCAATATAAACCTAACTAACCAAAGAGCATGTTTTGTTCAGGATGGAAAAGTTGCTGCCCACAAAAAATCTCAACCAATTCCAGCTGAGAACAACGAACCAGTGAAGGTTGTTGTAGCCGAGACCCTTGATGACATAGTTTTCAAGTCTGGAAAGAACGGTGAGCACATTTGAAAACTCTTAATAATAATTGTTTCAATTTCTTTACAAAACAAAAAAAAAACTAACAAAAACATCAATTTGATCTATCAGTGTTGATTGAATTCTATGCACCATGGTGTGGACATTGCCAAAAACTTGCTCCGATCTTGGACGAAGTGGCTTTGTCTTTCCAGAACGACCCAAGTGTGATCATAGCAAAACTTGTAATTAAGCCTCTCTTTTTTTTCCATGTAATCCAGTCACTTGATAGTCCTACTGGATTGAGTTAACTGTGTCCGTGTGTATACAGGACGCAACCGCAAATGATATCCCAAATGATACCTTCGATGTGAAAGGCTTCCCGACCATTTACTTCAGGTCAGCGAGCGGAAACATTGTAGCGTACGAAGGAGACAGGACAAAGGAAGACTTCATAAACTTCATTGAGAAGAACAGTGAGAAGAAGACAACTTCTCATGGAGAAGAGTCTACTAAGATTGAGGAACCGAAGAAAACCGAGGAAACGGCCGCAAAGGACGAGCTGTAAACAAAAAAGTAGGAGCATTTCTCTTCTTCTCCCCTATAATATCCATCAGAGTTTTTAGTTTCTTTTTTTAAATTACAGTTTCTTATTTTTCTGCCATTGGAACTAAAGTCTCTCATTAATAAAAAGTTTCCTAATAATCATATAATTTATTTGATGTTTGAGCATATGGTATGTGGTTCTCTGATTTGATTGGTTCACCGATAGGGACTCTAAGCAAAAGAATGGAATTAGTCTGCTGCATACGGGTTGAACATTGTTTATCAATTTCGCTACAAAAATGTTTGTTTAAAACGTATTAACTAATCCCACGAGATATTGTACGACGCTACGTAGATGCGATGTATTAATTAAAGTACTATACTATAGGTCATTTCCAACTTTAGTAAATAAAATGATGTCAGTATTTTCAGTCGAAAACGTTTTATGATAATATGATCTAAATATATAACTAACGATAAACATGAAGTTTGCACCAATTCGTCGTTAATTCAAATAAACAAATGATAAATTATTCTTTAGTGGGGTTCCTTAAAAGTGATATCGTGTTTCACGTGGTTTCCTGGACCGACAAGTCATACCTGTAAGATTTTAGTAATTTGGTTCAGATTTTTTCCCTATAAAATGGCACTCTGTGCGACTGTTGAAATCATTACTCTCCAACCAAAATAGTAACTGCAATTATGTCAAACAATCTTCAAGAAGAACAAGAAATGGAAGAGAAAATGGTGAGCTTGCAAGCGGAGAGTATCGTCAACTCTGTGGCTTTCCCAATGGTTCTCAAAGCCGCCTTGGAGCTTGGCGTCATCGACACAATTGCTGCTTCAAGAAACGACACCTGGCTCTCACCGTATGAGATAGCCCTTCGTCTCCCATCCAAACCCACCAACCCGGAGGCGCCGATGTTGCTGGACCGGATGCTACGTTTACTCGTCAGCCACTCGATCTTGAAGTGCCGTATGGTTGAAATCAGAGAAAACGGTCGAACCGGACAGATCGAGAGATTATATGCAGCCGAACCGGTTTGCAAGTTTTTCTTGAAAGATAGTGACGGCTCTGGTTCTCTCGTACCTCTCTTCATGTTGCTCCAAAGCCAAGTGTTTTTCAAGACTTGGTACGTACTTAAAATATGTTAAATCGAGTTGGCTGTCAAACCAGTTAATAATAACCTACTAATTAAACCAACTTACAAAACAAAAATGTTCTATACAAATGTATCATATATGAACAAATGAAGATTTTTTATCACAGGACAAATCTTATAGATGTGATACTAGAAGGAAGAGATGCATTCAGCTCTGCACACGGCATGAGACTTTTCGAATATATTGGTTCGGATGAACAATTCGCTGAGGTGTTTGATCGCGCCATGTCAGAACCTTCCACTCTGATCATGAAGAAGGTTCTACAAGTTTACAGAGGATTTGACGATGTTAACACTTTGGTTGATGTGGGAGGAGGATCTGGCACCGTTTTGGGTCTAGTCACTTCCAAGTATCCTCATATCAAAGGTGTTAATTTCGACTTAGCTCAGGTTTTAACCCATGCTCCGTTATATCCAGGTACAACACTACTTTATATGTTTGATAAGTTTTATATTGAAGTGCTAGTTTTAATACATATACCTAAGAGCATCTTTATGTATACTCGTATACACCTATACATTTACCTATACCTAGTTCAACTGAGAGATTTTTACGTGGGGTTACTATTTGATAAACCCATAATATTTTATTCTTATTTAATTGGAGAGAATTGGTAAGAGACCATCATTAAATATACTCTTAAGTCTTAAACCTTTTTGTGTGTGTTTTAATTCTACTGATTATAGGAGTCGAGCATGTCTCGGGAGACATGTTTGTCGAAGTTCCAAAGGGAGATGCTATGTTTATGAAAGTAAGTTTATCTCTATATTTTAATAGATAAGTTTATATCTTCGTGGTTAACTAAGAGCACCTCCATCAATTTTTTTTTTAAGAATATCTAAAAATTAAATAATAAAAAAAAAATTATAAGAGATCATGAAAAACGTTTCTTGGGAGACTTTTTTAATATTACTAGATACTCTATACCATTTGTATCTTTTTTATTGGTCAATTTTGTCTTTAATTAAAGTATTAATATTTTAATTTTTAGAGATTCAAAGTGAGAGACTCACCGATGGAAGTGCTCTAACTCCCCTTGGTTACAAAGTTTCTCATCACTAAAAAAAAATAATAATGAAAAAATTAGGAGAGAGAATGAGAACCTCATGAACACATGAACATATTGAAAATATCATCATGAGAATTTTATATGCCACTTGTCTTTCTTTGACTAGTTCATATTCTTTTTACAATTTAAGTTTTAATTTTTCAATTAAACTATATCTTCAACATATTATTATTATAGTTTTGAGAGATTCAAAGAGTTTATCGAAGTTGCTTTAATCACATCATTTCTGAAATAAAATGATTAAATTATTGACAGTGGATACTACATGATTGGACGGACGAACATTGTATAAAAATTCTAAAGAATTGTTGGAAAAGTCTACCCGAAAAAGGGAAAGTAATCATTGTAGATATGATTACACCAATGGAACCAAAACGTGGTGACTTGTCCTCTAACATTGTGTTTGCGATGGACTTGTTGATGTTAACACAATGCTCGGGTGGTAAAGAGAGATCGCTTTTGCAGTTGGAGAATTTAGCATTTGCGTCGGGTTTTCTTCGTTGTGAAATCATTTGTCTTGCCTATTCTTATTCTGTTATCGAATTCCACAAATAGATTTGGAGTTGATGAAAAATAAAATTAGATTGGTTTGGTACTTATGAAATTAAGAGCTTTTTTATTTTGTTTATGTTGCGTGTAATATATTTAGTTTTATGGTATTGGCTTGTTCTATTTGTCCTTATTTTAAAGATTGTTGTGATTGTTAAGTATCAACGAAAGTTGGTGACTCCTTCCTAAAGTGATATCCTGGTTCACGTGGGTTGGTGGACAGATGTAGCCTGTTAATGCGCACATGGAATGTTTTTTTTAATGATCGATCATAACATATAATGGGGTCACGGTTTTATCATCAAATTGTCTTCGCAAAATATTAAAAATATTCCTTACTTTTTTGTTTGTTTTACTTTTGTAATTTAAATAAGAGATGCCTAAACTAAACGATCTTTTTTGTTTGCGGTCAACTGTGTTATCTATCATTCTATTTATCTTATGATTTTTCTAGACTAGATGCAATCGGCAAAGCGGACAGAACTATTTACGGATTATACCATTTTTTTTTATCATTTATAAGTTTTGGTTCGCAATGGTGCAGATGAAAAAAACAAAAAAAACCGCTACGGATCAACTACGGTCTATTTTTTTAAAGAAATAAATCAAAACCGCAGTGGACTATAGACCGCCCTAAAAAATAAATAGTTCAGTTCACTAATAGTTTTGTCCGCTCTATCTGTTCTATTCATTCAATGTCTAATGACAAAACATCTATGATCTATATGAACCTTATCCTTGGCCATCCCCGTAAAAAATAAAATATTAGACATAATAAATAGTTATTGGTGACCATATCAAAAGTGGGTCCTTGAGATTTCTCCCTATAAAATGGCACTAAAGTTTGAGAGTTAAAACAACATTCTCAAACAAAACTCTACCTTGGTTATCTATCTTCTTTCAACCAACAACAACTAATGTCAAACCCTCTTCAAGAGCCCTTAACCACTTACCCTAAACCGGTTTTAACCAAAGAAGAACAAGAGGTCAACGAGAAAATGGTGAGCTTGCAAGCGGAGAGTATCGTCAACTCTGTGGCTTTCCCCATGGTTTTCAGAGGGCCTTGGAGCTTGGCGTTATCGACGCCATCGCTGCTGCAGGAAATGACACGTGGCTCTCACCATATGAGATAGCGCTTAGTCTCCCAACCAAACCCACCAATCCGGAGGAGCCCGTTTAGCTGGACCGAATGCTGCGATTACTCAGCCACTCGATCTTAAAGTGCCGTATGATTGAAACCGGAGAGAAAGGTCTAACCGGAAATACAGAGAGGGTATATGCAGCCGAACCGGTTTGCAAGTTTTTCATGAAAAATAGTGACGGCTCTGGTTCTCTCTCGTCTTTTTTCTTGTTGTGCCATAGCCAAGTCCTTTTCAAGACTTGGTACGTACTTCCCTATTCGAAAATAAGTCAACTTAGTCGCTAACCACGTGAAACCGGTTATTAACCAACTAAAGTTTTAAACCAAATTACAAAACATGTTCTGTATAAATATTAATCCTATCGTAAACGAACAATTGATTATTTTTTTAAAAAATTGATAGGACAAATCTCAAGGATGTGATACTAGAAGGAAAAGATGCATCCAGCTTCGGACGAACAATTCGCTGAGCTGTTTCACAGGGCAATGTCGGAATCTTCCATAATGGTGATGAAGAAGGTTCTAGAAGTTTACAGAGGATTTGAAGATGTTAGCACGTTAGTGGATGTAGGAGGAGGAACTGGCACAATGTTAGGTCTAGTTACTTCCAAGTATCCTCATATCAAAGGAGTTAATTTCGACTTAGCTCAGGTTTTATCCCATGCTCCTTTTTATCCAGGTACAAAACTACATAATATATATGGTTTACTAATTTTAATAACAAATTAATGTACCTCCTAATTAAACCTTTTGTTTTTTTTTGTTTTGTTTAATTCTACTAATAATAGGAGTCGAGCATGTCTCCGGAGACATGTTTATAGAAGTTCCAAAGGGAGATGCCATCTTCATGAAAGTAAATTTGTATACATAATATAGCTTTATTTTTCAAGGTTAATTAAGTACAATATTTTCTGAAATAAAATGATTAAATTATTGACAGTGGATACTACATGATTGGACGGACGAACACTGTATAAAAATTCTAAAGAATTGTTGGAAGAGTTTACCGGAGAAAGGGAAAGTGATCATCGTAAAGATGATTACACCAGTGGAGCCAAAGCATGGTGACTTATCCTCTAATACTATGTTTGCGATGGACTTGTTAATGTTAACACTATGCTCCGGTGGTAAAGAGCGATCTCTTTTGCATTTCGAGAATTTAGCATCTGGATCAGGTTTTGTACGATGTGAAATCATGTCTTGCTTATTCATATTCTGTTATCGAATTCCACAAATAGATTTGGAGTTTAACGATAATAAAACAATGATTGGTTTGGTGCTTGTGAAATTACGAGCTTAAAAACCTTATACTTAACATAATATATAAGGAGCTTTTTTATTTTGTTAATAGATTTTACGGTATTTTTCCGTTTTCAATATCTTTGTGATTGTTTATTATCAACCAAAGTTGGGGCTTCCTTCCTAAAAGTGATTCCTGGCTGGATTAAAAGAAGGGTAATTATAATAATGACCATGAAATAAAATGTATTTAGGAAAATATAACCGTGTAACATGGATGTCAGAAAAAAAAAAACTGACTATTTCAGCTCCATTTTTTTCACATTTTCTTTTCTCTTTCCTCCTAATCTTTTGGAGTATATTTTTCTTTCTGTGCAACTTTTTCACTAATCACCACATCAAATCTGTCTTTTTTTTTTACAGCAACACCACCATCGTCTTTTGGAGTATATCTATCTTTTTTAGACCAACACCACCAGTCCACCACCAATATTAACACCATCACTGATCGATTTTTTTCTAGTGATTTTTCTTTGTCTCTCCGGATATAACTCTTACATTTCTTACCAATTACGATCAAGAGACATATTCATTTTTTCTAAAAATATTTTGCAAAATCTTGTGTTATGGTTTGCAATATAAGATCATTTGTATTTATAACATGTTTTGTTGTATATTTTACGTTAAACTTTTTCGTAAGTCATTATTTTTCGAAAAAAACACAATAAAATTTCACATGAGACAATACTCTTCTCATATCCCATGTATTTTTTACAAACATGATATCCATGTTTTCTCTCTACTATAATTGATTTTTTTTCTCTTTCAATCACCACCGTATTCTCCTTTACCACTATTGTTATTTATTTTATATCAAGTTATTTTCCAAAAGCACATAATTTTTGGTGGCACTATAACTGGATTTTTTAAAACAGATGACAATTGCATAATAATTATAAGTTGAAAAGAGGATAATTATTTTTTTATTTTAACTCTAGATTTTGGTTACTGCGCAAACAAATCTATAAAAGAATGTGATATCGTGATTCACGTGTTTGGTGGACCGATGGAGCCTATTTTTTCTTTTTTTATATGACGATGGATCCTCATCCTATAATATACCTGAATTAAAGATAGCTCTACGATCAATCATAGCATATTATAATGGGGTCATACTCCAAAAAGAAAAAATATATAATGTGGCCACAGGTTTATCGTCAATATTTTTCTGTTAAATCCCTACTTTACTTTTTGTTTTACCTTTGTAGTTAAATACGAGAGAACTAAACATCTCTTACTTCCAATCTCTTCTATTATGATGACCCTTCTGGTTGGAAATCGACTATCAGGTGAATTATAATTTGAAATAGGTCTAAGAAAATTTTATAATTTGAGGTATCCTAAAA
The DNA here is from genome assembly GCA_014578085.1 of Cardamine resedifolia. Lineage (NCBI taxonomy): Eukaryota > Viridiplantae > Streptophyta > Magnoliopsida > Brassicales > Brassicaceae > Cardamine > Cardamine resedifolia. The sequence goes on along the minus strand of VBRH01000019.1, from coordinate 92,019 downwards.
AAATATTACAATTTACGTGTTTACGGACGAACGTATCTTCTCTCCTATCGCATCACATGTATTGACTATAGTTGATTGTTTCTTTAAGAAAAAAAAAATTGATTGTTTCGAAATTGGTATGTAATCGGTAAAATCATTATTCAAATACTATTTGCAAATTAAAAACGCGCGCATACACATATCATAGATTATAGATTATAATACAAACAATATTTAATTAGCGGAAAATTACAGATTTCTTTTTGTTTTTCATCTATATAACTCTCCGTATTTCTAAGCTAAAACATGGATTATCACACAGTACGATATATTAATATAAAGCACTATAAACTGCAAATTTCAATTTGTATTTACTGTTTTAACTTTTTCGGTGAAATTAAGAAAGAGTGGAGAGGGTCGATGTGTCATCAATGATTGACTTTAATTTGTAACTACACGCGTCTTAATGCATGGCACTAAGCCACTAAGTATTAAGTGTGCATTCCTGAAATCAATCGTCTCTACCTTTCACCTTAAGTTGTTATATATTCTCTCCGTTTCAATATATGGAAGTTGACACAAAAATTAAAAAATTATGTATTTTTAGCAAATATATATATATATTTTAAACATGACAAAAACATTTCATCGTAAGTTCGTGAAAAACAAAAGAGAAAAAAATGAATATTTAATTATTTTTAGATAAATTTATATTTTTGTATGGGAATGTAAAAATATTTTATATTGTGAAATAAACAAAAAGCTCCAAAATATCATACATATTGAAGGGAGTATATGATTTTCTACCTACAACAACAAGAACAATGGCAAAACATGAATCCTTATCCTTTCGTCCACCCCCCTTGAAAATTAAATATTAGACATAATCTTTGGCTCAAATAAATCACCAAATCAACTATTCAAATGGCGCACTAAGTGTGAGAGTTAAAACCACATTCTCAAACCAAACTATACCTTAGTTATCTATCTTCTTCAATCATTCAACCAACAACAATTATGTCAAACCATCTTCAAGAAACCTTAACCACTTACCCTAAACCGGTTTTAACCAAAGAAGAACAAGAAGTGGAAGAGAAAATGGTGAGCTTGCAAGCGGAGAGTATCGTAAACACTGTGGCTTTCCCCATGGTTCTCAAAGCCGCCTTGGAGCTTGGCGTCATCGACACGATAGCTGCTGCAGGAAACGACACGTGGCTCTCAACGTATGAGATAGCCCTTAGTCTCCCAACCAAACCTGCCAACCCGGAGGCGCCGGTTTTGCTGGACCGGATGCTGCGATTACTCGTGAGCCACTCGATCTTAAAGTGCCGTATGATTGAAACCAGCGAGAACAGTCTAACCGGAAATACGGAGAGGGAATATGCAGCCGAGCCGGTTTGCAAGTTTTTCTTGAAAGATAGTGACGCCTCTGGTTCTCTCTCGTCTTTGTTCTTGTTGCTCCAAAGCGAAGTCCTTTTCAAGACTTGGTACGTGCTTCACTACCCGAAATTAAGTCAAAGTTAATCGTTATTAACCAATTTAAAAGAAAACTGTTCTATATTATAAACATATCTTAAATGACCAGTTGAAGATTTTGTTTTGTGTTTTAATTTGATAGGACAAATCTCAAGGATGTGATACTAGAAGGAAAAGATGCATTCAGCTCTGCCCACAACATGAGACTTTTCGAATACATTGGTTCGGACGAACGATTCGCTGAGCTGTTTCACAGGGCTATGTCGGAATCTTCCACAATGGTGATGAAGAAGGTTCTAGAAGTTTACAGAGGATTTGATGACGTTAACACTTTGGTGGATGTAGGAGGAGGAACTGGCACCATACTAGGTCTAGTTACTTCCAAGTATCCTCATATCAAAGGTGTTAATTTCGACTTAGCTCAGGTTTTATCCCACGCTCCCTTTTATCCAGGTACAAAACTACATAATATATATGGTTTACTAATTTTAATAACAATTTAATGTACCTCCTAATTAAACCTTTTTTGTTTAATTCTACTAATAATAGGAGTCGAGCATGTCTCCGGAGACATGTTTATAGAAGTTCCAAAGGGAGATGCCATTTTCATGAAAGTAAGTTTTTGTGTATATGTATAATAGTTTTTATCTTTCAAATTGACAAAATAAAATGGGTTAAATTATTGACAGTGGATACTACATGATTGGACGGACGAACATTGTATAAAGATTCTAAAGAATTGTTGGAAGAGCCTACCGGAAAAAGGGAAAGTGATAATTGTAGATATGATTACACCAGTGGAGCCAAAGCATGGTGACTATTCCTCTAACATTGTGTTTGGGATGGATTTGTTGATGTTAACACAATGTTCTGGTGGTAAAGAGAGATCTCTTTCGCAATTGGAGAATTTAGCATTTGGATCAGGTTTTCTTCGATGTGAAATCATTTGCCTTGCCTCTTCATATTCGGTTATCGAATTCCACAAATAGATTCGGAATTTACCAAGATAAAACAATGATTGGGTTAGTGCATGTGTAAAATGAATAAATTATGAGTAGTTTTTTTAATTTATTTAATGATTTTACTGCATATGATTTCACATCGAAGAAAACCTGATCCAAATGCTAAAATAATAAATATAGTTTTACGGTATTCACTTGTTATATTTTTATTTTTCAAGATTGTGGTGATTGTATAGTTTTAACGGAGTGTAATTGTGATAAGTGTGTTTTGCAGTTGGCATTAGGTTTGTAATTGAGACATTGCGTCTTGTGCTAAAAGTCTATATGTTCTACTCTTTATATATCTGGCAATCAAATAATCTAAAAACACAGAAACACTCTTGCGAATGTGGTCTAATAATAATCATTTCCAAATATCCTCGAATTAAGGATGTGGTTATGCAGATGTTTTAGCATGTGCTCTTCATTATCCTGGTACAAAATTACTAATTACTGATAGAATATATAAATTCATAAAGATTTATTCCCTCTAATTTTTGTTACAAGGTTTGAAGATTACAATCAACAACGATTGAATCGTTATTTCTTAGATACTTTTCGCATTACAGACATGTCATAGACAATGGAGAAGGAATCAACTTCAGATGCTAGACCTGAGATCCTCTGATTGAACAAGAGGCTTCCATGACGGGTTTCGAGGAAGAAACGTATCCTGCAAAATCACACACACACACCAAAACTCACCAATTCAATAACTTCAGAATCCAGAAATTTCGACTAGATTCTAAAAACAATTCGTACCGAAACATAGGAGCAGGTAGGGAAGACGGAGATGGAGTGAGAAGAGGCGTGTTCGAAGGCAGCGACGCAGAGATGAGAAGCTAAACCTAATCCTCGTTTGGAGGAAGGAACGTAGGTATGGACCAGATCCATCACTTTTCCGTTGTTTCTCATCTTGTATTCTATGAATGCTTCGTGATCCTCCGTCTCGAATCTCTGTTTCCCCTGGTTCCACACTATCTTCGGTGGCTCAGCCGCCGTTTTCGCCTCCGACACCGCCGCCGTGTTCGTCATTAGTCAAAAACCGTTAATCAAATGTGATATCGAAGAAAACAATTTTCTTATCTTTATTCTTCCCATTGTTTGTTTGGGCCTTTTAATGGGCTTCCGTTTGGACCATTGATAGTATATAGTACCCAATAAGTTTCAACAACTTGGAAAAAACAAACATTTAGGATTTCAAATTTTCAACAACATACGCAAAACTCTCATTGTGCACAACTACAAAAACGACCATTCTAGTTTTGAAGTAAACCATCCATCTTCTCTGGCTACTGAGAGCTCACAAGGGAGTCACATGAGCAGTCTCGTCTAAGAAGAGGCACCCGAATACATAATTGAAGAAATATCGGCCTTTAATGATACCTTTTCCATCTATGGTTTCCATGTCGTATTTGCAAGCCCTCATGCAGTCAGGACAATATGTAACCTGTGTAGTACATACAAACCATGGATAAGAGAACTTTTTGCAATACCCAAGAGTTTGTTCTGAGGCAACCAATTATATGTCAAGGTGGTTTTAGTGACGAACCTCCAAGATTTTTGGCTCGAAGGAGCTATCAAGCATCACATCTACTCCGTAAATGGCTCTAGATTTGGGGGATTGCATCTCTGGATGCACGCGAGCTGCCGCCTCAAACACTGCCCGTATCATTTGCTTCACTTTCTCATGGATATCCATCCATTTAACTATTGAGAGTTGAATTGTGTTATTGCTAAAAAGAAATGCACAAAGATATATATCTGGAGGAAAGAAACTTAAATGTAGCGTATACCGTTATGTTCTTGTTCAAATTCTCTCAAAAACTCTGCTGTGGGCTTGTGATTCAACTTCCGGCCATAGTTCTGAAACGCATAAGAGAATGGACATGGAAAAAGGAAAACGTGAGGTGCTGTTATATAGGATGTCGCAATCTTTAAAAGAGTTGAATCATTATGTGGAAAAGAGCGTTCTTAAGAAATACCATGACAGTGAAGTGAGTTTCATATTCAAAGAAACTGTGCTTTTCCAATGAATATGGGTTGTTAGACAACCTAACCTGAAATCCAACAAGTAGGATTGGCACATACGTTGTTTATCCAAAATGAGTAAATAATCACTTATATTGGCTGTGATGAAGAATTAAAATAAGCATTACCCAAAATATCTCTGTTAGGTAAATCTCCAACGGGTCAATACTCTTCACTAGGACAACATATCGCAGATCAAACTTTTTCCCTTTGAATAAAGCAGGGTGCTCTATGTATTTCTGGCAGATCTTGGGACCAGTTTCCATCATGCGGATGATAGCAGATAAATTATCAGTTATACTAGTGTCGATGGTCCGTGCCATGTTCCATGGCTTCAAGATCCACAAATTGTTCATTTGATCACGTTTACGTACACAATAGTCTCCAATAAACTGGGACAACTGTGTTTCAAGATTATAAGTAGGTTGTAACCATTTTGGAGATCCATAACCCTGTATAGAAAAACAGAAGAGATTTGAAAGACAAGTTAATAATGGTGCTGTGATAATCATGTAGTATAATCTGCTAAATTTACCATTTGAATAGTCTCTGCAAGATGATGCTTCATAACAAGACAAGCCTCAAAGGGAAACTGGTTTACGTATTGGTCATCTGTTATTCCCACAACCTTTTTCACCTCCTCATCCACCTGCATACTCGACCATATAATGTCTGCATCTTTTGGTTCATTTGCTGCAAAAAGGCAGGTGACACAACTCAGAAACACAAAAAAAAAGCTCAGGATTGCTTTAGTATATCTTATCCTAAATGAGAACTAGGAATATATCATGAAAAATGGATCACATTACATACTGAGCACAAACTCTGGTCGTGTCAGAAATTCTTCAACTTGAGGTAGATCCGTGTATACCAGCAAAGGAGACCCATCACTATGGCATATGCTTCGGGAAACTGAAGGGTTGGAAGGTAAAGACTCAAAAGCTTTCGCCTGCCGATTTTGTTGGTATTTCTCAAACTCCTAGGAAATCAATAACAGGGACTCTGTTAGTTAACAAAAATCTTGGTAGGAAATAAGACAATAGGAAGTCTGTTAACGAACAGAAAACTAAAGAGGACACTGGGGAAGTACATGGATAAAATAGTTCTCAGGAGTTTGAAACCAGGCTGTGAGCCTGGCAGACCGCTGTTTGTCCTCCCCAATACCAGATAGAAAATCACGATTGCACTCATCACCTTTTTGAATATTTTTGATTGGCCACATTACCGAATAGCTGGAACAGGGAAAAGCAAATAAACATGTGCATGTGTCAGAGACACAAATAGTAACATCGTAGAAAATATTTGCATACACGATGTGCGAGCCCTCATCAAGAAGCGCATGTCAATACACATTACACTTTTAAACTACACCAACATAATATGCGTTTACAGCACACAAGAATTAAATTTCAATTGTTAACGTGGAGTGCGGGAAAAAATTGAGAAATATGTACCTCACAGCAGACTCTAGTTTCCCAGTAGGCATGAAAAGGAAAGGAGCCACTTTGAAATTGGGTTCATCGCTATGCCTCAAAGCTGAACCCAATTCATCCATCACATACCTGCAAAAGAAGATATCATTGCGCCACTAACATTCATCAACATCCAAAAACACACAAAAATCTTACTCAGCATTATATTTCTATATTGATGCGCCTAAAACTACAGACAAGACTATCCAGAAACTCTTTGATTCCCCTCTTAATTCTAACGTTTTAGAAACCAGACTAGCATCAATTGGTCATTCCATACTAGGGAAATTTTGCACATATAGCCACAACAAAAGGGACCTCTCTCAATCAAATCAATGAAGGGTTGAGAAACAAATGCTAAGGTTAGGGGTGCAAATACATTTTAAAAGTGAAAATGGTCATTCCGATATACAACGAGTGGTAACTCCTACTGCTTTTGGTGATTGGATTAGGATCTTCACAAATCTCATTAAAAAGATCTTCCACTAAATTCCATAATGGGGTTTCTCTAATTAATCTATTTAAATGAAAAATGTTAGGATCCATTAACTAGTAAATACAAGCAGCACAAAAGCATCAAACATTCGGGAGGTTTTGTTTTATGTCAAACAAATCCACCGCAGTAATTCTAATATAGCATTAAAGAGAAAAATTGCATACCACAAGGAAGTTTCATCAATCTTTTCCTCATCAGCGAGGCGATAATTCATCACATACAACCACATTGCACCAAGAACACGGTCAACAAGACTATCCTCAGGATTCGGCTCAGGAATGCGTGGTTGAAGCATTGAGTCAACCACATGCTTCCCATTTTCAATTATTTTAGCTGTATCAACGCCATTTAACAAAGAAAGGTTAGGGAGAGATTCAAGAATCTCTACAGCATTGTTTCCAAGAGGTCCAGGTATGTCAACCTACAAACAAGAAGTAGCATGTGAGCACATTTCAGCATAAATATAATTTTAGTTACCGTTGTACGATAACCTCAATTAGTTTCTGCATATGTAATGACAGCTTCCAACAATTACTTCTAAGGAAGACAGTGAAGGGAAGAGCTTCAAGACTTCAAGTAGTTCTCCAGCAGAATTCTGATTCAATGGGTTTCCACGGATATTTAATTCAGATAGAAATGGTATCTCGTGCACAGAGAATGCCTGAAAATGAAAGAACAGGTAGATAAATCAGACTTTTTTTTGGTCAGAAAAAAAATGTATATATATATATATATATGATTCTATAGGATACAAAATTGCAACATATATGTTCATCAATGCTTGTTGTCTTTTCAATCAATAAACTACACTCCCTGTCTCTTTGAGAGGAAGTAAGGGGACAAAACTGACCTTATTGACTAGATTGTGTATTGACCGGTTTGAAAGGTCAAGTGAGGTGACATTGCACAAGGGTTGATCCTGCTGAACGCAACCAGGATTATCCTTCCCAAAGATATCTCCACAGAAACCAAGTGCCCAAACCCCGTAATTAGCGGTAAAACAGGAGTTGTAGATTTCCAGACTCGGACAGCCTTGCAGGATTTCGTCAGCCATACAGCAATCACTGAAAATCATATAAATACATGAGAAATCTATTATATAACCCCAACATCCATATGTTTTTTAAATGCATATTTACCTCTTCTGAAGCACAGGATTGTCATTCAGCCACAAAGCCTTCAAATTCTTAAACTTCATAACCTCTTGTATAACCACATCCGCACTCTCGATTATGTTCCCGATAAGACTAAGCGCCACTAAATCCTACCTCAAAATTTGGCAGGAACACAACAAAGAAGCTTTAGAATCTAGCATTTGGAGAATTCATTGCATAAATATGAAATAACCTTCACCATCTGAGCTAGAGTCTAGCATGAAAGTATAGACGAAGAAGAAAAGATCTATAGGCATGCCTGATATTTACTTGGCAACTGCAATGACACCAAAGAGTCATCAACTAATCCGAGACCCTCCAACTCCAACCATCTTAGAGAGTCATATCCTCTATCTGCTGCATAACGAATATCATTCTCTATTATCTGATCAACAGAGAGTTCCTCATCATTCTCTGCCTCTTCTTCTTCTCCAGCATTTCCTTCTGCATGAGTATCAACACCCATCAGAGAAGCCATCCTCTCAGCCAATCCCGGAACTTTCTGAAGCTAAATTAGCCAAAAAGTAAAAATATTTAAAACAAACACAGCTTCAAATGTGCAATCCAAAATTGAATAGGTACCTGGTTATAGGCATCGGGAAGACGAAAAGTCCAGGCGTGATCGACAAGGAAGACGTCAGAATCTTTAGGCATAGATTCAGAAGTGAGGAGAAGCTTCCGTCGGCGACCATCTTCAATCTGGAAGTGAGCGCCACCATCTAAAGTATCGGAAGCAAGTTTCTGGAAGAGGCGTGGGTAAAGTTTCGGCGGCAAACCAGAAGCAGCCAACAGTATTCCATGAACCTCCACGAAATCATCGAAGCTCTCGATTTTGCTCATTTTACTTAGCTCGTGCTCTCAGGGGGTTTTTGCTGGGGTTTAGCTGCGGCGGAAGACCACCAAGGGGATGATGGTAAAGGCGAGCAATGATGTTAGGGATAATTACTTAGTGACACCTGTCAGACATTAATGAGATTGATTGGTTGGTTTAGTGTATCTAATGTGTAAACCGGAAGTGTACCGGAATTATTAAAATTAATTCAAATTTCTTCTTCATCTTCCATCTTCTTTCTGTTCAATATTCAAACCTCTAACAACACCTCTACTTAATAGTTTTAATTTAATCCAAATGTTTTAATTTGTAGGCTGATTACTCCAAGAGTAGTAAAAACTATTGCATTGAAGACTTTGGAGTGGTGACTTTAAATTTTTTTTTTTTTACATTTGGGTTTATAAAGAGGATTAAAGTAAGCTAAACATCTTGTTTTTTATATTTTTTGTTAAAAGGTAAACATCTTGGTTTGTTGTAAATTTTCGAAGTTCGGTAAATAATGATGATGTTTTCGTGATTCTTTTCTCTATCAAAGGAAAACAACAATCTTTAATAGAAACATCAAAGACATTATAATGAATGAGTTAGTAATTTTTTGAGCTAAAAAAAAAGTTGATGAAAAGGCCAAATTGATGAAGAAAAATAAGCATATTCTTCGTCGATTACGAAGTAGGATGAAATAAATAAATAAAAAGTGGTGAAAAAGAGGTCCTACCGGGAGTCGAACCCAGGTCGCTGGATTCAAAGTCCAGAGTGCTAACCACTACACCATAGAACCTCAGATGCTTGTTTTCTGCATTTACCTTATTTATAGTATTAATATCGACCCGAAAGATGATCACAGTTATGAAGAAACTTACTTGTAAAAGAACATTGATATCTTTAGAAACATCATTTATGGAAAATATTCCCCTGCATACACTAGACATAACATTGTAGATTATCTTTTAAACTACAAAGGATTCAAAATCTGGAAAAAAGGAACAAAGAGGAGTTAAACCGCTAAAAAGGAGCTTTTAAACCTACATTTTGTCTCTGCCTACAACTGCCCAAAGTTAATGCTAAATCGCCAGATGTATCCCATCTTTACTTCTTGTGAATACCGTTGCAAATCCATTGCGACTCTTCTCAGAACTCCCTCGGTTTGATGAAACTGCCACTGAAACAGCAGCAGCAACAACAGAAGATGAAGATGATGTTTCTTTGGTTGGTTTGATGGACTCAGGATGATTTCTCGCTATGAAAGTTTCCTTCTTGTGAACCTTCCAACTCTCTGAGGTGCTGCTGCTGCTGCTTACACCATTTGCAGCCATAGGAATGCTCGCTGTATCGATCAAGAAATCTTCAAGTGTTGCAAGAGATTGCAGCTGTTTTCCCAACGAAGCTATTGTTTTCTGACAATTAGCAAGTTTCCCTGCAGCTGTTTCTATGTCTTTCTGCCATATATAGTCAAGTTTTAGTGGTAAAAAAGGATTGTGCTGGAACACCGAGCCAAAGTTTACTAAGACCTGGATTTTGGAGACATACCTGTTTGATCTTGGGTTCTATATTTTCGTTCTTGATTGCGTTCTCCTGATGGAGAGAGACCTCTTCTTCAAGAGCCTCACATTTTCTCCTAAGCTCATCAGAAGCAAACCTCTCCTTTCTCATGTCTTCTTCCAAAGATTCGATCTTTTCAGATTTTGTCTTCGCCTCTGCTTCCAAGGCAATGATTTGAGATTCAACTTCTGCTTTTAATTTGTTAACCAGTTTCATCTCCATTTGTATCTCCTCCAGCTTCGTCTCAATTTCTTGCAGACAAACTTGAGATTCTCTATATTTATCTTTGATTATGTCAAAAGATATTTGCAACTCAGCTTTCTCAACCTCCATCTTCTCCAACTTATTTTCCAGCTCCATTTTATCACAAGCAACAGCTTCGAGCTCAAACCTCAATGTGTTCTCCACTTCTCTGTTACATTTAACTTCACTTGCGAGCTCGTGTTTCTCCGCTTCTAACTTCTTCAACTTCTCTTCAAGTTGCTTAGTTCGAGAAGTCAATACATCTATGTCAGCAGCCAAAGAGCTCTCGGCCTGAATAACAGCCTCTTCTAGGTTACATTTAACATCATCTTTCTCCGCTTCTAACTTTCCCAACTTCTCTTCAAGTTGCTTATTCCGGGAAGTCAATACTTCTATTTCAGCAGCTAACGAGTTCTCTATGCGCACGACAGCCTCTTCTCGGTTACATTTAACTTGACTTTCGAGCTCATTTTTCTCCGCTTCTAACTTCTCCAACTTCTCTTCAAGTTGCTTATTCCGGGTAGTCAATACTTCTACTTCAGCAGCCAACAAGTTCTCTGCGTGAATAGTAGCCTCTTCTGTAACTGATTCAGGTCCATTCTTACTGTTCCCATCTGGTGTCTCGGGCAATGCTACAAGACGTTCCATCTCAAGAAAATCACCCATAAGATCAATTTCAATGGAAGAAGAAGTTCCCTGAAGGCTTCTTTTTTCAATCAGTGTGGATGAAGTCCATGACTCAGAGCAGTTCATCTCCATTCTTTCCCCTCCATCCGAATGACTATCCGTAGATCGATGATCGTTAAACGAAGCAGAAGATTTAGCCAACATCCGAAGCTTCCTGCACTCAGCCTCGAGTTTCGCCACTTTTTTTATGCTATCTAACTGCTGCTTGCTGGCGGTTTCAGCTGCTTGGGTGCTCAAATCCCTCTCAATCGTTCTGATCTCTAGCTCTTCACATCGCGCAAGAAGCTCGTATCTCAGCATCACGTTTTCCTTGGCCACAGATTCGGCCATTTGGCTAAGCTCCTCAGACTTGGTTGCAGCTTCAAGAATCTGATTCTCCAGACCGGTTTTAGATGATTGAAACTCCTGCGTTCTCTCGAGCACAGCGTCTTGAATTCTCTGCTCTTGTTCATCTCTTGCTTGCCTTAACTGTCTAACACACTCCTTTAAAGCTCCATCGAGATGGCTTACTCTATCTTCCAACACTCTATTCTTATCATCAGCAGCCTCAAGCTTATCCTTTAACTCAACCACTTCATTCTCAGCTTTCTCCCAACCTTCACAAGAGCATATATTTTCACTACAAAATTCACAAAAGCTTAATAAAAAAAAAATGCAGAAAACAAATATTGATACCAGCGACAGCTTCTTCAGCGACTTTGACATGTTGCTTCACCAGCTCATCTTTAGCACTCACATTAGCAAGAGCAGCTGAGAGATTCGCAGTTAAAGTCTTGAAGCTATCTTTTAAATCTTCATTTTCAGTTTCTACTACCAAAGAAAGCGTTGGTGATTGTATCTCCTCATCATGAGACTCCATTGTGCTCTCAGGCTAAAGAAAAAATCAATCATCAATAATGATCTTTTAGATACAAAGGACATAAACATAAGAATATAAAACCCCAAAAAAAAAAAAAAACAATACTGTTCTGATCTCTTACTTGAATTTCAGAATCCTTGGCAGGTTCTTCTGATTCACCAAAGCTTAAGTCAGATGAGTCCCTCTTCCGTTTCTCCATTTCCAGTTTCCAAGATCACAACAGTCTTATTGAATCAACACATAACAGTCTCAGTATCTGAAAAACAAAGAAAAAGAGAGAGAAAACACACATTTGATGACATGTATTCAAAGAAGATACAAACTTTAAGATGGAGAAAACTCAAACCAATCACTTAACATGCATAGAGAAGAGAGAATCTTGAAGAACCCAATCATTTATCTTAAAGTGATAGAAAATGAATAAAAAGAAACTAATTTTGTCCTTTATCGTAACAAATATGCATTTTTTTTTGTTCCAGATGTCCGTTTCATTATCAAAAAAACCACAACCGTAGAGAAAGCTACACAACAAATACAAATGCTTAAACGTTACATTTCAAACTTATTCCCCAAAAATAAAGAATCCGAGGCATCAAACAATTGGAAAATTTGAAAAAAAAAAATCAGTATTTAAAAAAAAAAAAAAAAA
>VBRH01000019.1:63406-78389 GCA_014578085.1 Cardamine resedifolia | reverse complement strand
CTTTCTCCTTTTTTTTTTTTTTTTCCAACCTATTCTTCTACTTTTTACTAGACTCTAAAATAGAGTTGAATTTTGCTCAAATATATTACTCTATTTTTTACTCTAAAAATAATAATATAAAAAATAGAGTAGAAATTAGAATTGCTCTAAATATAGAACAATTTTTCATTTTACTCTATTTTAGAGTGAAATATAGAGTTAGAAAGTTATTCTATAATAAATTGTAGTAGAAAAAATAGAGTGTGATTGGAGATGTCGTAATAATATAATTAATTTGTACACTAATTTCAATATCGAGTAATTTATTAACTCCTACTAAATATGAATCTATGGTTAAACTGTACTAGTTTTAGGGTGTAAAATGGGCAATACAAATTAGTTGAATAACATGGTTGAATAAACCAACTAAATTTTTTGGAAAAATACAAATTAGAAAAGAAATTATTGAACTCATTTTCTACTATTTTGGAGTTGAATTGGATTCAACTCAAAAAAATTTCAGTTTAACCATAAATTCATATTTGGAGAGAAAGTTACTATATAATAAAGTGTAATAGGAAAAATAGAGTGTGATTGGAGATGTCATAACAATATAATTAATTTATTAACTCCTACTCTCCAGTTTCAATAACTAATTTATTAACTCCTATGTCGTAACTAATTTCAATATCGAGTAATTTATTAACTCCTACTCTCCAGTTTATTTTTGTTCTTAAATGTTAGTAGTTGGTAAGTTAGCTTTATTTTCACTCCAAATTACAACTAATAGGCTCTTTCCTTCTGTCGTTTATCACGAGTCCCAAAAATTACTAAACTATTAGGGTTTGCATTAAAATGAAAAAAAAATGAAATGAAATTTTAAGTAGAAAATGAGTTCAATAATTTCTTTTCTAATTTGTATTTTTCCAAAAATTTTAGTTGGTTTATTCAACTATGTTATTCAACTAATTTGTATTGCCCATTTTACACCCTAAAACTAGTACAGTTTAACCATAGATTCATATTTTGACAGATGGTTTTATAAAGGCCCATTAAATTATATGGGCTTCAGGCCTAAAGCCTAAAGATTGCTGAGACCCATAACCTTTTTTTCTCTCCTTCGTATCTTCTTCCCATACAATCAATCACACGAAGACACATACGTCAAAGAGAAAAGACACACAAGTTGTGTAAGAGTTAAAAGGCTTATTAATGTACTTTTAGAAACTGAGTTTTATGTGTTTGCTGTGTCTTTCTAATGCTTTGGGAAAAGAGAGTAAAGGAAGAAGAAGAAGAAGAAGAAGAAGAGGATTTTAGGAGGCATATAACTTGGTGAGGTCTTCAGAGAACTCCCTCTTTATTACATCTCTTTTAAGCTTTAGAGCTGCTGTCACTAAGCCCGACTCTGGTGTCCATGGAGATGCCAACAGTTTGATCTTTGCTGGTATCTCAAACTTCTCCAATCGCGATTGTTTAGCCGCCTGCAAAACACATATATTATAAGAAACTGATTGGGGACTCAAAAAGCTGGGTCACGCATATTCAGAAACCCGGGCGATGAACATACCTTGACAAGAGACGCATACACTTCTTTCACGCTTTGTTCTTTTGTGCAAAGTTCTTCAAAGCTGGTGAAGTTTATTCCTTGCTTTGAGGCCCAACCTTCAAGTGTTTGTTGGGACACAACTACAAGAGCCACACAGTAACTGTAGAATGAATCAGCATGAACCATTATGTTTTCAACATAGGGACTTATACTGAGAGCAGCTTCAACCTGCCAAAAATGGAGTCTGTTAATAAGCTTATCACGAGAATTGAGTGACGAAGAAAAGAAAAAGAGAATTTTCGGTTTGAGAAGACTATACTTTGCCCAAGGAGACATATTCCCCATGCTGAAGTTTAACAATATCCTTTTTTCGGTCTATTATTTCAAGGCAGCCATCAGGATGAAATCGTCCTACATCTCCTGTGTAGAACCACCTCATCCCCTTTTCATCAACCTTTGAACAATCAAGAACATAAAACGGTTAGAGGAAAACCAAACCAACCTCAATAATTAACATTACTGAAAACATTAACGTCGATTTGCACCTTGTACACTTCTTTAGTTTTCTCCTCATTTTTGAAATACCCAAGCGTGATATTTGAGCCACCAATTACAATTTCACCACGGGGCATTGGTGTATCACTTGTTAGATATCCACCTTCCGCCCAGTCTACTAGCTGAAACAAGATACATAAGCATAATATCATAAGAGACACGACATACAAATTGATAAACCATTAATTAGCTAACAAAGCACTAAAAGTGGACAAATCAGGTAAAGAGGTTACCTTTACAAAGGAGCAAGGAAGTGGAGCACCCACACGGCCAACGGATGTGTCATCAAACTCTGAGAAGGTTCCACCAGCACAAGTCTCTGTAAGCCCATATCCCTGACCGATTGGAGCCCTGAGGAATATCAGTGTTAGATCATAGAAATGGGAAAGGGACAAAAACATAGATCGTCCACCCTAAGATTTGAGAGTAGCGAGCCTCAAGGAGATATTCAGGGATGCTTTTACCCAACGCATATGTTAATGAATCTCTGAGTGTCACCAGAAAGAGGGGCACCACCAGAGAGCAAATAGCGGATTTGACCTCCCAAGACTGCACGGATTTTACCGAACACAAGCAGATCCCATAGAAGCTTTTCCAATCCCCAGGCTCCAAACCAACTTCCATTGACTGCAGATAATCGCCGAGCATATGCAAATTCAAACAATTTCTTTGGAAATCCTCCCTTTGCGTCAACCTGATGGTCACAAATAGTCAGTGCTTATCAAATTATTAGGTTTTTATTCACAAGGGGATGGAGATAATCTAGCTCATCTTGGTTGCTGGGAGATGACTGGTATATTTAACAATCAGGAGAGCAAAATCTGAATTGCTTTAGCTGTGGACCAGCCAAAGAAATTCGATGTATCTAACATCTACAAACCTTTTTGCGGACACCATCCCGGACACGATCAAGAATGGCTGGAACAGCTGTCATTATAGTGGGCTTTAGTGCCGTGACATCTCCTTTTGTACCCTTTTTTATCTTGTTCGAAGTATCAGTGAGCGTCAAGGGAGATCCATATCCAATAGCACTCCCAATAGTAGCCATTACGCTCTACAACAATTATATCACGCCGAATTCAAATTCTCTGAAAGTGGAACTACTGAGTAAACACATTGAGCAATAAATTTTTAGATACCTCAGCTGCTAACTCAAGGATGTGAGCCAAAGGTAAATATGCCATGTATATATCCCTCTTTCCAAGGTCTGGAACGATTGTCATCACTGCTGAAACTGTAGCTAGGACATTACCATGCGTCATCATAACACCCTATACAATTTGGGAAGTGGGAAAATCAGGTTGAATATTTTTTTACAAAACTAATTACAAGGAACTGATAAAATAGTTTCGAGACTCATAGACAACAATCTTAAAGTTCTGAAACGCAAGTGTAAGAGTAAAAATGTTTTGAAATCTCTAACCTTGGGAAGTCCAGTGCTTCCACTGGTGTACATTATAACAGCAACGTCTGCTGAGAGAGGAAAATTAGGGTCCACTGGGTTTTCGCGGCCAAGTTTCTGAACATTGGCAAATGAAGTCGCCGTCCAAGTACTGTTGGCATCAGATGGGAACTCATCATCCATACATATCACACGTTTCACAGTTTCAAGCTGTTGGCCTATGTCCATGAGCTTTTTGAGTTCTTTGTTACCACATATTACGGTTGTGACCTCTGTCTGCAGAGTAAAAGAAAGGGAATTAGGACCATATGAAAAGGAAAACATACAAAAATATGAAAAATACTTGATCACCCTATGCGATAGGAATATCATACCGTACCATATGTCCAAAAATACTATAAATAATTAGAACATATCAGAGAGAAGAGAACCGAGGGTACCTCATTCAGCGAGTGACAAAGAGCTTCCTCGCCTAGAGATGAATAGATAGTTACCACAGTGACGTTGCGCCTAAAGCAACCCTGTAACATTGAATCACAATAAAATTCAGAACTGTGCCAACAATACATACAGACTAAAGCAGAGGAAAAATGGAAAAGCACCTGTAGGGAAATGAACCACTCTTCTCTAGTATCTGCAAAAATGGCAACACGTTCTTCCGTCTTGTGTCCAATATGAACCAAACCAGAGGCAAAATCACACACAGCTTCGAGTGTTTTAGCAAAAGTAAGCCACTCGTAGTCACCCAAATGAAGCTTCTCAAAAGTTTTGCCCTCCTCGCTAGTCTCAATCTCTCTAGAGATGAGCTTCCGGGTGCCAAGGAAAAACCTATCACTGTGAGCTTTACATGAAATCTCAAAGAGCTCTGGAAGCGTAGAGATATCTTCCCAATGGGAAGTAACAGGATCAGGGAACCTATGATTCCTAATGGCATAGCCTGGTTCTCCACCAACATCATCAACAACAACACCTCTTTTCTTTTCTTTCTTCGATTTCTGAACCATAAGTGTCAAAGCCAAAGGCACAACCACACCAGCCACATAAGGAATCATCTTCCTGAAGATTATACACTAAACCTCCGCACAAACAAAGGATGATATAGCTAATGAACACCTCCTCCTGCAACCAAAACCCCATCATCACCAATATTAAACAACATTATTAACATAATCAATTTCACTAAAACCAGCTTGTTCAAATTTCAAAAGATCTGAGGAAAAAAAAGAGAGAGTAGAACAAACTAATCAAGTTTTAAAGAGCGAAAACACACACTTCCATGAAAATACATTGAGAAATGAGAAGCAGGAGAAGGAGGGAACATGGAATTTACCGTGATCGAAGCAATACGAAACTGTCGTGGAGCAGCGAGCTCGGGCTCCAATTTAGAGGACACGGAGAAGGGAGGGTATAATGGTCTTTTAGCGGAGACGTCGAGAGGACTGTGGAGGCGGAAAGACGAAACGAAGAATTAAGGAAAAAACAAGTATAAAAATCTAGCGTTTGTGTTTTGCATTATTTAAGGGAAATAAGTCTACCTATACACGTGGAGGAACGTCAGGTGCATTGGGAATGATCTGGACCGTAGGATGTGTTAGGTCAATCTGACAACGGCCATGCAAATAACCTCTTCCAGTTGGTACGCCCAATCTCATTGCACAATACGCTCTACTCGTCAATTTCATACCTATTTTCACAGCTTATATAACTGCATTTATAACAAAATTAAAGAAACAAATTCCGAATTTTGGTGAATTTTGGTTGAGATTAGATATGTTTGATAATGATTTGACATAGTTGATTTTGATTACCAAGTCAAGAAATAAACAACTTTGTATGTTTATTCATTTTGGCGTCGGTCATTAACACTTTTAAATCTAGACAAGGATTCGTTAATTATTTTGAACGAGATTATAAACATATATATATATATATATATGTATCTAGGAACTCCATTGTTCGAGCAGCATATTCCTAAGAAATTCTCTGTCTCCGACTTCTTCTGAGTCCCTGAAAATTGAGGGGCAACATCAGATTTTAATCATTAGCATTCTGATTAGAATTATCATAATTGAGCATATATTGGCATTAGAAAGAAAAGAAAAAAGGTTTTTTTTTTCTCTTTTACTGATTTAAAAAAAAAGTTTCGTCGGTAAAACGTGAAAAGAGATCTGGAGGCTTACAATGGTCTCACTTGGGTTTGTCACTTCTGAAACTGATGCTTCTCCTGAAACTGATGCTTCTCCTGAAACCAAAGTTCCTTTTTCTGAGTTTGCTGAAATCAAGAAATATGGGAATATTTTGTTAGATTTCATGTTGGTATATAACCCAAACGTGAACAAATTTGAAATGTCTATGATTCTCCATATTATGGAGAAAATCATTTATGGTGAAAGATTGATATAGTTTATGGAAGCCGCATGTGTTTATGTTCCCACCAGACGGACTCAGACACTAATGAGCAAAATACATCAACTCGAAAGATTGCTGAAGCGTTATAAAAAGAGCAAAGCGTAATTTGACAAGTTTGCAACACTTTACCAGCCGGAAGATTCAATTTGGTAGACAACTTTTTGTTCTGCTGCTTTGTTGTAGTTTTCTGCTTCTGGGCATTATTAGCCTTTGCATGTGTATGACTAATTTCAGGAACGCTGTAGAAAGCAAAATATTATAGCTAGATCACTACAGATGACTCGGGAAAAGATGCAGCAGTTCAAAGAAAGTTGATTGATTGATTGTAACCCACCTGTTCTGAGAACCAAAAAATTCCGTCTCCTTTCCCAATATTTCCTGAATAACGAAAATTCAAGTTATAGAGAGGTGTTACCTATTGTAACATGAATTATAAATTAAGCATTCCATTTACCTGTTGCCCCAAGGACTCATGGCTTAGGGTCTCCCAGCTCTCGCTGTCCAAGCAAACCAATTCAACATCCCCATTATCAAAAATAATCTGCAATAATCAATGGTATATAATATAAGTATAGCATTTGATCAATGGTTTTTATTGAAATAATGGAACACTCATGGGGACGAATGGATCAAGAGTCATCAACGGAAAAACAGAATACCATGGGTTTCCAAATCACAGTCATACCTTGTGAGAGTTGCTTTTAGAATTAAACTTCTCAACAGTGCCCGGATAGAAACTGGTAAAAAGAAGACACAAAATCAGATTACAGAAGCTCCAGCAGATATTTGGTCACTGAGTAAAAAATTTCTACCATCCATCAGTGGGAGAGAGTAATTTAATCCGCTGCCCAATGATTGCTTCGCCGTGGTTACTGATATCCTGTGACAATCATTAACTGGTATCACAGGAAGATATGGATAGTTATATAAAAATCTAAAATATACTTATGCATTTACCTTTAAAGCAGATACTACCCCGGAGTGTTTGGAAGTTGTAACTTTATTCCTTTCACTTGCTTCAACACTCTCCTTTGAACAAGTACTGTGTCTTTCTAGCTTCTTTATAAGTATTTCCGACTCAACTGTTCTCAGAGATAAGGAGTTACAAGAAATATGTTCTGCCCCCTCTACTGTTTTACACTTTTTCGAAGAAGCATTCTTTTCCTCTCTGGAAGTAGCACTTTTTTCAGGCAATCCTAGATGAGTTCGCTTCCTGCTACACCTTGTGTTGTTTTTGCTGGCTTCGGTTGAACCAGTGATTGAGGTTTCGATTTGATTGCCCAATAATGGAGGCAAAAATTTATCTTCCAAACCAACTCCTGGGCTATCTTCTTGACACCTCTGATCATGCTTGGAAAGAGTTCAAGTTGGCAGAAACAGGATCAAAAAGAAAGCTTTCACAGCATAAGTTAAGCAGGCAAAATGGTAAAAGGATAGTAAAATAAAATTTTGCAGCATGGATATACCAGGGAGATCTGTGATTGGAATATATGAACTACTCTTTGAATAAAACTTTGTTCCAAAGCATTTCGGGTATGAGACTTGGCCTTATTCTGCGGAGTGCATTCCCGAAATCATAAATGTTTGTTAATGCCATAAGTAGAGCAATATTGATATAATGCAGAACTTGCCTGGTTATCTGTTCTGCTAGTGAGGCTTAATTTGTACAACGATGATGGCAGCAAAATTGACCGTGGAGCTTGTGGAGAAGTGACCATAATACTATTTAATGTTCTGACAGCTGAGTAACCAAAATCAGCTAGAATGTGCAGCCTCTGCAGTTCAAAGCATAATTATGTTAAGCCCAAGAATGGTAAAGAAGCATCTGTGTTATTCAATCTATCACACCACACTTACTGGAGTTTTATGAGAATCAACAGCATCCTCAGCTCTTTTAATTGCACGGAAGATACAAAACAAGAAAGGGACAGTTTCCTTGATAGTAAAACCATTATTGTTGATACTAAGTAACACCTGTAAGACCGCGAACAGAGGGCTGCCAAAGGGAATAAGTGAGAATAAAAATTCAAAATGGAACCAACCACGAACATAGTAGGATTATAGCAAGTACCCACAAAATCGAGCATAGACATGCTCGTCCCTACAGTCTTCTGAAGGAAACTCTGGGTCATGTGCAAGAATATGAATTAGGAAAACTATCATGTAAGCTGGACTATTAGTGAGTGATTCTCCTTGATCTAAATCCCGACATGCCCGAGCTTCTCTTGTAGCGTTGTTGACAAATCCATTGATGTATTTAAATGACTGAACAAAAAGACAAAAGAATTCTCAGAGAAAGGGTTGAAACAACCGAAATATTCCTTTATTAGAGTGAGAAGTATGAGAAAGTCACATCATCTTGCAGATCTCTGCATGGACTAGACATAGAAAACGAAAAAGCACATGCATATCTACTGGGTATCATATGTCCCGTCAATAGCTTGTGTAATTTGGTGAGAAAAGTCTTGGTAATAAAGGCGTTGGAATCCTGGCAGATGACAAAGGTAAACGGTCAGAAAGAAAATCAAAAACCAAGTAAATAAAACTTTCTAAGCAGAGATATCCAGTACAAGAAACCAAAAGAAGCAATTATAAGCCAGACTGTCCTCACTGCTCGTACATGGTTAACACTACTATAAACACCCTTTTCTTCAGGAAAAAATTACCACAAACCCAGGCCTATACAATATGAGCTACTTCTGGACACTTCCTATAAGCAAGGATATATACTCTGAAATTCAGGATGCAGTATGTAGCCAATGTAACAGTCGGCTTATGACTTGCAATCACTTAAGAGCTACTTCTGGACATTTCCTATAAGCAAGGATAAATTGTTTTGTTGTTGTGCAAGATGGAAGTCACTTTACCTTTCCCATCAAAATGGTAAGACGGAAAATTTCAGGAGAAATATGAAGGTCCCATTTCCTTGAAAGTAATAAAACAGCTTTAGCAGCAGCCAGTCTAACATTAGCCCCTGTGTCCTCGCTACAAATTTCAAGAGAAAATAAGTACCTTCAATCATGCGAGAAGTCAACAAGGATCAGGACTGTCCCAAAAAACTGATAATGGAATTGTGAAAGCTTATAGAACTTGCTGCTTTGTGTTAAGAGCCTGTACGGCATGTTTGATTTGCATAACTATCCAAAAGAACATACCATGATTTGATGCCCTCGTGTCCTTGTAATTTTAATGTTTTCTTCAAAATGTTTAACAAGTCATCGAGTTTCCTTACGACTTGACCATGACGAGGCAAGAAACTTTTCACAAGTGTTTTTAGCCCATATATCTGCCAAAGAAAACAAGTCAAAACTGAATAGACATCCTCCTCATAAGCGGAATTTGAGAACTTCGTTGCACTTATCCCAAATCAAAAATCTTAAAATCTCAAGTCCTACACTCAAATCTTTGTCTAGCTAATAAAGGAATAGCATCCTTCTTAACAAATAATATGATTCACACTTACTTCTATATGTGGCAGCATTATTCTTAAAAATTCTACAGTAAAGCATGAAAATTCTGAACTTCTTCCAAAGTACACACATTACTGGAAAATGTTGAGCTGAAGCATTTACCAATGACCCTACTTGTTTCACTTTGGGTTTAAATGGTAAAGTAAATATTCTCAACAACTAATAAACCGGAAGCAAGTGTGTTTCTTTCTACAGCACTTGCCTTTAGCTTGCAAGAGTTGCAACAACCAGAAGACTGATCACAAGGAGGTTGATTGTCAGATGGTTTCGCCTATGAATATTACCATCAACAATCAGAAAAGTTAACAGAAAACAGAGAATTAGCTGGATATCTACATAATGTTATTGAAGAATAGCACCTTTTGCCACTTACTTGAAAAACCTGGTATAAGTAGCTGGTAATATCTTCATATATATTGTCAAATGCCAAAACAGAATGTTGCCCAACACACCCCAAAGATTGCAAAGTTGTTGGAATGTTCCGCCCGCCCAGCAAAGAATCTATGAGCATCTGAATAAAAGGAAAGAAAATTAACCAATGGTAACACTCAATTTTCTCTAAAATCACTAATTAAAAGGGAGGGTACTGTGAAAGATATGTGCACAAAACAGAATGTCTAATATATCAAAGCTCTGCTCCCTACAATCATTGTCACATCATTTCTTCGATAATTCTACTTAAGCCAAGAGTTAGGTTCCGGAGAATATATAGCACAATAAAGTTATACGCTAAGGATTTTCCCAAGTTAGTTACATAACATTTACTTAAATGCCTTCAATCTAGTAAATCCATATGTGAACAAGTAAAGGAGGAGTAAAGATAATTAACAAAAAAATTCAGGTTGATAAAAATAACCTCGCATAACTCGGAAAAGACAGATTTGTCAGATAATCCAGCAAATGAAGCAATGGCAGAAACCGCACATTTTGCCTGAGAACGAGTACCCTCCAGACATACCTTCTCCAGAACAGGGTAATAGTCACTGCAAAGGCAAACCAATGTCAAGTTCTCATTAATCCATTAAAAGAATATTAGTTGTCTAGGTGTGCTATTACATAAGCCATATTTGAGAAGAAAAAATATCTAAAACAAACTCAAAGCATCTAATAAATCTGATAAAATGTATTTAATATTAAAAAAAAATTAGACTGTAAAACGTGCCTATAGCTGAAAATTTGTATTAAAAATGTTTAATGTAACGTGTCTAATAATATCTTTAATTATGTTTGCATCAAAGAACTTCTCTTAACTATGGGAGGAGTACACTATCAGAGTACAGAGCAAACAAGAGGCAGAAGAATTAAGCCTAACAGCTTGCTAAGTTTATAAATCAGCACAACATATTTGCAGTGCGGGCGTAAATGGAACGGTAATGCCTGTAAACTTGCCACTACTCTGGCTACCAGCCCTCATACAAGAATGCTACATAATTAACCCATTGTAAGTCACATAATGCTGAAGAGATTACCCGAAATTGACAGAAATATAAGGAGCTGCCTTTGATAAAGTTTCAGTTAGCTCGTCAGCAGCTGAATCATTCTCCTCTAGCAGCTTCAGAAACTGCTTTTCTGAACCTCTCAGGTAAGAAGGGAACATGTTGAGAATAACCTAATTTAGGAAATCAGTAACAGTCTCTTATTTGCATATTCGAAGTTGATGTATGCAAAATACTAATGTATACTTAAGAACGCTGATATATCTAAAAGAAAAGTTTATAGTTTATGGAACAACAAAAGTTGACAAGGGAACACCTAAAACGAACAAAGGACAGATATCAATTGGAACAAAAATAACTTAAATGAAAGGGTAATAATCAGAGGATGCGCGCATGTCTCCCAATATCTTTCCATACCAGAAGAAGTTTGATGGATGGAGCCTTCAATTGCGTGTTAACAGAGGTACTGCCACACAGCTGATTCAGAAGCCACTGAACATGTTCTGAGCTAAATATAGTAGCTGAGCATTTTGTAGAAAGTATGCGCAGGAACTCGGAAAGTGAATGTTTAGCACCAATCGTCTTGAGAAACTTCTCCTGAAAAATAAAAATAAAGAACAACAATGAAAAAATGATTACCTCTCTTTATATTTAGTAAAGTTGAATATATCAGATATGCACACTAAAGCGACTATTTATTTTCTTCATTCTGATTACCAATGCATTTCCTGTAAAATACTCTTGCTGATACTACTAAATGATGCATCATAGAATAAGTCAAGAATGGGAAATAGTAGAATATTCATGATATTGTAGATGTTTCAGAGAAAATTTTATAAATTGTGAAGAGGTTGAACATAAAATTACACATTAGTAAATAATCTCTCTGATGTTCAAAAAAGTTTGGACTTACCTTAATACTCTGGGCATTGGTGGATGTCAGTTCATCCAGCAGTAGAGTTAAGGCATCAAAAATTGATGTGTCTCTCATTTGGTCTAATTTGTGAAAGAAACCTTCTGCCTCAGAGGCATCTGGAAAGCAAGCTGAAAGCTTCACGAAGTAGCTCTTCTTTTTTCTTTGCCCTTCTTCCATATTGTCATCCTGAAGCAAGCACCAGATTAAAATAACAAAATAAGCAAAGTAAGGTTTGAGAAGCCCTCGGAAGCTGTGAGACACCAAAATTTAGAAGATAAATATAAATCAGACCTTAGCTTCCCTCCAGAGGGTTAGGCAATGCCGCAATTCATTTTGCAACCTGCAAACATACTGAGTGAATAACTAGATGATGAATTATTATGACTATATTTGATGATGAATTATTATGACTACCTTCTTTTCTGACATAAAATTGAATTGAGTGACTTCAAGTGAATATGATTCATAATGGCAAAGCATTGGACCCAGTGCCGCATCCTCTCCTCAACAGGAAGATTGCGAGGAAAAAGATCATTGGAGAGCACAAGTTCCAAATTTTGGGACCTAGGTGATTCATGAAACTATATTAGTTTTTCAGAAATGTAAAGAAAAAAAAAAGAAAAAAGCAAGGATAGCAGGTAAATTATGATACCTGAATTCTTCACAATTTTTCTCGCAGCAAAGCAGCAAGATTTTGCATGGGATTTGCTCAAAATGATCATCTATTGTCATGTCTCCTTCTGAACATTTGTCACAATAATCTTGATATACTTCTGTCAGCTTCTGTAGAGCCTTCCTCCTGACAGATGTCTTTATCAAACATATGAAATAAGGTGATGAGTAACCTAGAAGAAAAAAATAGCTCCCAAGTAACGCCTCATACTGAAACTTAGAGTACCTTCTTATCCCGAAGCCTCTCACTGGCTTCAGAAATCAGATTTGAAGGAACATACTTCCTATTAAACTTCATGATATCACAAGCAACAACCAGAGCCTGTGTTCTAACCCTATCATCAAAATCTAATAGGCGTTCTTGGATAGCAGCTGACATATAAGAAACCAATAAAGGACACCAGGGATTATTATAAGATCAGTAGAAATGAAGAACCAATGCAAAAAGAGAAAGCAGCTTCAGGAATATTACTGAGAACTCCAGATGCTTTAATTCCAGACGGATTCGCCAAGTAGCACTCTTTGCCACATTTCAGTGCAGCCATTCTGACTTCTGCAGATTTATCTGAAAATCTTCTCAAGAACTCTGCAAAAAGATCTTGATAAATATGTCCGAAACAGTGCCTAGACTGTGCAAAAATCCTTCCAGCTAATTTAAGAGCTTTTATTCGCACATCGACCTGATCAGTCTGCAGACAGAAAATAACGATCCTGGTGAGTAGCCAAAAAACAATCAGGAATATAAACACTAATTTAGTCTATATTTGCCTAAATAACACAAATTAACCAATTTCATAGAAAACTTAGATCATACATTTATTAATATGCAAGTGTATAATAAATACCAGTAGTTCTTGGGTCATGTTGGGGATAACTGCTGACAGTATCTGGGGAGCATTTAAGTAGATCTTAAATATGATTTCGTGATAAGAATCTTTGAGATTGGTCTGGATGGAATCTTTGTCCATAAAACAGGATGTTAAAAAGCTGCAAATTAACGGCTCGAGTGTGTCGGTACAGCTTTCAATGAGAGAACTGGCAAGCTTATCAGCAGCAGAAGTTGTATCCTGTAAGCATACGAGAATTAAAAAAATCACCTGATCATTTTGCAAATCATAATCAATAAAGAATTAATCTCCGTGCATCCATACCTTTCCCTCCTTCACAAGATTTTCCAGAATAACATCGACAAGTGATGAATTTGCCTCTTCCTTCAGAATATCAATCATTATGGATAAAAACTGATTAAATAAACTTTGTTGTGTTTGCTGTGTGTTAGCCTTTCGCTGCTGTGTTGTAGCATTTTTCTGGTGAATTAAATTTTGTTGATGGTGGTCTCTGTAAATACATGGGGGAAACGACCTTGTTAATACAGTTCAATTACAAAATGGAGAGGACATGAAAATATAAAAGAAATCATTTCATCTCTTACCTTACAACAGCGAAAAATATGTTAAACATCTCGTGAATTAAATCAAGAAAGCCCACGCTCACCATTTCCAGATAATATTTACACCGAGAAAATGTATCCAAGATTTTTGCCCTCCTTGAGAAATAAGGGCTTACAGTATCAGATAGCTCCGAAAACTCAGCAAGAAAGAGACTGAAGATATCCTGAAATTGGGATATGACATGTTAGCGCAAGTTATTTACTCAAACAAGAAACCATAAATGAGAATCAACAAGAAGAAGAAAATAACAGAAATATGTACCTTGAGATACTTGTCTTCAAAAGGTGGCTTAGGTGCCAAAATCCGAAAAATCTCAGAGACACAAACAGTGACCAAAAGACTGACATCATTATCATTATCACGATTTTTAAGAAGGCCATGCTTTATAATGGATTCCTTGAGAGGTTTTAACTCAGCATCTAGCAGTAACAGAGCTTTATTCTTGTTAACAGTTTTGGTGACTAAAGGCTGCTCGATTTGTGACAGAGCAGTAGCAATTTCCTGCAACAACAAAAAAAATATAATAATATAGCAAACTCTTGCACATTAGCATGATTGAAGATGAGATAATCAACATCAATCATCGGATCTGATTAGGAAAATATATCACCAGAAAAAAGTCAAGCCACAGTCAGATCAGCGATTAGCTTAGAGATACAGATAGATTACTGAGAAACCAAAATCGATTTCAAATGTGCAAAGCGAAAGATACGGCTACCGCAAAACTTGTTGAGAGATAAGGCAATCCATCAAACACAGTCACTGATCCACTCGATTTCCAAGGAATCGAGTGAAGAAATCAAACCCAAAGTTAATTAAAACAAACCTAGTTATTATTTACAAATTGCAAGTAGTGATTTCAAATCAAAATCAGCTTCAGGAATTTTACCCGTAGTGACTTGACAAGAGAATACTTGTTGGGACGAGATGATTGAAGCAAACGAGAACCCAGTTCCGAAACTATCTGCGTCGGAGTTTTCTCCATTACCGGCTACTTGAAATCGAAATTAATATGTAGATGAAACGAAACAGAAACAGATTAAAAAAAAATGACCCAGATACAAAATAAAATAAAAAAACCCTAGAAACGCCTCAATGGACTGAAGAGAGAGCGAATCTGAAATCCAAATGGTGTGACTTCGAGGAA
>VBRH01000019.1:39337-59149 GCA_014578085.1 Cardamine resedifolia | reverse complement strand
GAGAGAGAGAGAGAGTCATAGAGAGGAGAGACGTTTGAGATTGATGAACAGAAAAGAATTCGAAACAAATCACATGGAAGAAGAGCTCACTGCTACCGTTACCTTCTCCAACTTTCATTAGGGTTTTCACTTTTTCTCTTCTCTCTATTTAGCTGCCGCAGCTTTCCTTCTCACGGATTCACTTCTTAAAACTCGTTAATTTTTGTGGGGTTTTCTCACTTTTCGATCTGATTCCCAAAAACTCTTGAGTGTGAGAGATGGAAGAAGGAAGTATGTTCAGATCTCTACTAGCGATTCTCCAGTGGTGGGGTTTCAACGTTACCGTCATCATCATGAACAAATGGATCTTCCAGGTTTCTCTTTTTACCCTCTATGATTCCAAAAATTAGGTCTTTTCACTATTGATCTGATCTGTCTTCGATATCTAGTCTCATGATTATGTGGAATTTTGTAATGCTTTGAGATTCCTCTTTTCTTAATTTCAGTTTTGATTATTGTTAATAGATTGATGATGATACTAAATTTGAAAACTTTTGCAGAAATTGGATTTCAAGTTTCCATTATCGGTTTCATGTGTTCACTTCATATGTTCATCGATTGGAGCATACTTTGTCATCAAAGTTCTGAAGCTTAAACCATTGATTGTGGTTGATCCTGAAGATCGCTGGAGGAGGATTTTTCCAATGTCTTTCGTCTTCTGTATCAACATTGTCTTGGGAAATGTCAGTCTTCGTTACATCCCTGTTTCTTTTATGCAGACCATTAAATCCTTCACTCCTGCAACTACAGGTTTGGGTTTTTTTCTTTATATGGGAATTTGCAATTTGTCATCTTTCTCTTGTCTAGTTTTTGGATTTTTCTAGAGAATCTGATTTTGTTTCTTATGTTTGAGCAGTTGTGTTACAGTGGCTGGTATGGAGGAAATACTTCGACTGGCGTATTTGGGCGTCTCTTGTGCCCATTGTTGGTGGGATTCTTCTGACCTCTGTTACTGAACTTAGTTTTAACATGTTTGGATTCTGTGCTGCACTCTTTGGATGTTTAGCTACTTCTACAAAGACCATTCTAGCCGAATCTCTTCTTCATGGTTACAAATTTGACAGGTCAGTGCTCTTCCTGTAGTCTCCTTATGAATTCCTTGCTAAGATACTATTCGGTTTTGAAACTTCAGTTCCCATGATCAGCGCTGATTGATGATAACAAGACATTTTCTTATGTCTTTTTGGATTTTCTGATATGCAATCATTTTACTTCTATTACACTAGATAATCATGTGATGGCATCTTAGTCCAAATTTGGAAAAACAGCCACTTTTACGGGGTTTATCAACAGAGTTGGTTGATATATGTCTTTCTGATTAAGAGTCAACCACATCACCTTTTTTTCGTCTGCTGCGTAGAAGAAAGATCTGATTTTTCTGATTTTCTTTATTTAGCATAAACACCGTATACTACATGGCGCCTTTTGCCACCATGATTCTCGGGATACCAGCACTGTTACTGGAAGGGAACGGAATTATGAGTTGGTTTGAAGCACACCCAGCTCCCTGGTCAGCGCTCATCATTATATTCAGTTCTGGTGTTTTAGCCTTCTGTCTCAACTTCTCCATCTTCTACGTTATTCACTCCACAACCGCAGTCACATTCAACGTAGCTGGGAACCTTAAGGTAACAAAGACAACCTAACCCTGTGACTAATCTTTTCTTTTGGATTGCTCTGGATGATCCAAACTAACAAGTTTTAATTCAATCTACTGGCAATGCTAAGTTCTTACCCGTTTCCCTATCTTACCATTGTGAATGAAATTGCTAATCCTTAAGCTAAAGTTTCTTGTATCTATGTCTTGAGCATGCTTCATATTCTATTATAGGTCTTATTCCTAGTGGTTGGCATGAATGTATAGTATCCATATAGTTTATTTTAACAATTTAATATCACTAGAAAATTGAATTCTGGAGGCAATTGCTTGGGTCTTTGTCATCATCAGCTTGCGATTCTTTTGTTGCCTTTGGAGATCGTTAAGCTCACTCCCATGGTTGTAATATGCAGGTAGCAGTGGCTGTAATGGTCTCATGGTTGATATTCCGTAACCCAATCTCATATATGAATGCTGTTGGATGCGGGATCACGCTTGTGGGCTGCACGTTTTATGGATATGTGAGACATATGCTTTCACAGCAAACGCCGGGAACTCCTAGGACTCCCCGTACCCCTAGAAACAAGATGGAATTACTTCCCCTTGTTAATAATGATAAACTCGAAGGCAAAGTCTGACTTGATCCAGTCCGCAGTTCAATTTAGTGTACTCACTGGTTCAGGCTGCTGCAGAAGAGAAGATCATTCACACAATGGGTGGTGAATTTTTACTAAATATGCATTTTACTCAAAAACCTTAATAGAGAGAAGTAACATTTTGTTTTTTTCGTTTTATTTTGGGCTCATAGAAGAGATAATGGTTCCTATTATTTATATCTCTGTGAAATGTAGAATCTTTAATTTATCAAAGACATTTTCAGAAACCTGAAGGACGAAACTATACCAATTGTTTTCTAAATTTTCCTCTATACTAGATGCATTTGGATGAAGAAACCATGCGCTTACGTAACTCTGAGCAAACATGTGTTTAAAAAATAAAAACTCTTCCTGAAGTGTGTAGCTGTTCTAATTTCTATACCTCTGAAACTGGTTTATTATTCATTTCTACTGTATGTGCTGTGTTGGCCCAAGAATGCAATATCTTCCGAGGATAGTTCCATTGACAGATAATGTCGAGCTTCTCTTGACCTGAATCGAGAGAAATGGAATTTAGGAGAGAAATCAATGAGTATACTCAGAAATATGGTGAATCAATTGGTACTGACCTTCGCCGTCTACTTTTCTCCAAGGCTCCGGATAGGTTGGAGGGACCTGCTCTTGAAATCTGCCCTATGAATGAAGCATATTCATGGAAAGCTCTTCCTTTCAATGATCTCGGAGGGGCTACTGACTCTAATATTCCGGAAAGCCGTACCATTCGCTCACTGCGTCCGAAAATAAAAACAACTCGGGTGATGAGAAAGATAGAGAGAACACTGAAATTTTTTGGGAGTTGTATTGCAACCGATAAACCCAGTGGAAGTGATATACTAATGATACGTTGAGAGGATATTATTTTACCATGTTAACAAGTCTTCATGTGTTTCTGGTTTCATATCCAAGCAGCTTCCACTGCTCGATGCATAATCCTGCCCTGTCTCGTCTACTACCAATCCTCTTCCTGCTACCATGGTGGCTGATGAAGTAGGAACGGATTCTGTTGTAGCAATTTGGTTTGTGAAAAAGCTAAATCCTTGCTGTGCCACAGTGGAAGTCATCTGTTTAAGCATCTGAGATAAACCAGACGTACCAAGATCTCCAGAAACGTTCATGATTGGCTCCAAAGCTCCCTGAATATAAGTGAATTTCATAAGTTACAAATGTCGGAGCTGAAAACTGTGGAAAGAAATCTAGAAAGAGTGGAAGCTGAATTGTAATGTAATACTCACAAGATTCAGGAATCTAGAATGTGTCAGGTCAGCTTCTGAAATTAGATTGGTTATCTGATGAGTGAGATCAAGAACTTGTGGAGCTTCTACATGTTCTGAATCCAAGTATGGCTTGAAATCAGCCTGACTCGAACAGAGTTTTTTCCATGATTCTTGCACCGTATATCTAGAGGTATCAAGCTTCGATTTCTGAGTCGTCTTGAATGTTTTACCAAAATCTATACGGCTGCATTCATCCGAAACTTGTTGCATCTTCTGGGAAGTCCCTACATACTCCTTGAAGCAGTCTTCCATTACTGTTGCATCAGAAGATTCTGCAATTATCTCGCATGTATATTTTAAGCAATCAAAAATCTGAAATTTGTCTTCGTATATCTCTTTTGTTGGGGAACTCTGTACAACGTCCTCATTCATGGACACTTCTACTCTTCCATCAAAATGACCACAAGATACCGCTCTTGGCGACAGCTCAGCTTCACCATCCATTAAAGTTTCTGGAACATATGAAGACTCTGGTACATATGATACATCAATTGACTGAGACACCTCATTGATGCAAGAGACTTTTGATGTCTCAAACTGATAACAACTTG
Source organism: Cardamine resedifolia (assembly GCA_014578085.1). Lineage (NCBI taxonomy): Eukaryota > Viridiplantae > Streptophyta > Magnoliopsida > Brassicales > Brassicaceae > Cardamine > Cardamine resedifolia. Next base: position 55,032 of record VBRH01000019.1, on the reverse strand, counting down.
CCTCCAATATTTCTTCCCCGGAAGCAACTGAAAGATCAGCTATTTCCTTTTGCATATCTGGCCAATATGACAACAGCGTACCATTCTCATCGACAACTAATCTGTCGTTTTTCTGATCTCTTGAAACGGAAAGCGGGATGTCAGTCAGAGGCTCATCTTCTGAATCAGAAGACATCACAACATTGAGTTTCCGCCTTCTGTTTGGCCTAGAGAAAGACAGTGGTTGGTAAGAAGTGTTGCTAGGTTTGCATGGAATACTTAAGACGTCCTCTAATTCATCATAATCTTCAAAACAAGTGTTTTGTCTTAACATGGCTGCTTTCTTGGCTTGTATGCTGTTCTTTTCTGTGTCCCGCCTCCATAATCTATTAAGCATTTTTTCGTTTTCAACCTCTTCAACAAATACTTCCACTGTCTTATAACTTTCCTCTTCCATGGATAATACCTTAGCAATCTCACTCTCCACCAACTGAGATAATTGAGAAGGGAAATCCCGTGCAATTATCCTGGGAAGCAGCATGTGGCCAGCTTCATGATTAAAGAGATCTGAATCTCTTGTGTTCTTCGCCTCTCTGACTGTGTATGGAAAAAACCGTGAAAAGATCAAATGTTAAACCTTCCTAATAACTGAAAATATTCACACCTCTGGGATTAAATTTATTTTTCGTATGTAGCAATAAACGTCAAAGATACCTCTTTTGGATTTACTCTGAAACCAAAACTGTAATTGCATAATCGCTTTCCGTATATCACCACCACTAATCATGGCCAATTGCTCTAGTGAACCAGGATTAACTTTAACTTCCTCTGCTGCACAAACCTGTGAAACAACAAATGTTAGAAGCCAATGAAAAATTAAAGGTTACGCATCAAAATACTTACCAAAGAAAGGTTGCTAAGCAGCTCTTCCTTTGATGGCAATGAAAAGCATAATTCTATCCTCTTGAAGTTGTCTGGTAAACCATGATTCTTGTCTGTAAATATGCAGGTGATACAGATGACATCAGCAGATTAATTAAGATAAACTGAAAATGAAACAAAAATAGTATATTAACATGGACAAATACTACCATTGGCTGTCAATACCACAGGCCCTTTTGCTTTCTCAGCAATCTGCTGAATAGCAGATACGAGACCACGATCTTCAGCAAAGCAAATATCTACATCTTCAAAAAGAATTAAAGGCTTCAAATTGGCTCTGTCATTCTGGCTATGTAATACAGGTGCCACTTCAATCACATCATCTACCCCATTGCTATCAGTACAGATACTGAAAAGAGGGTCCAAGGACCTGAAAAAAAAAACAAATAACATAAACGCTATCTTGAGTCCGCAAGTACCGATAGAAATGCAGAAAAATAGCAGATCCAAGCATTACTGTTGCAACCCTATGTACCTTGACAGGCTATATGACTTGAGAGCCTCCCCAAATTTGTGCCTAACAACTGTTCCATTTCGGCATTCTGATGCATTGGACTGTGGACAAAAATCATTAGAGACATCTTACATAGCTATGATCATTTGCAAAGGAATATATTTCCATGCCAGAAGAGAAAAAAAGAAGCTCCTATTGCAGGACAAAAAACTTTTAAATCATGTAGCTGAAACACGTTCATACCTCTAGAATTTTAAATCCTTGTTCCTTGGCGCATGCATGAACAGCTGCAGATTTCCCACTCTGCAACACAGGCACAAACTTACTCACAAACATAAGAACCGCATACATAAAACTCATAAAGCATCGTAGACGTTAAAACTGAAAATTTGTGGCAGAATAGCTTATCACATACCCCTACTGGACCGACGATTAAGAGAACATTTTTCAGGTAGTCTTCAGAGCCAATATTTTCAGAGTCAGAGTCACTTTCAGAACAGTTGTAATCAGCATCTTGCGATTTCTCTTCATCGCTACTCAAAAAGTCTTTGCTTGGCTGAAACCCTCTCTCATGCCATTGGCACAGCCATTCATTCATTAGTTTTACAGATTCAGTATTACCACACACCTGAAAGAAATTTTAGTAAGAAAATATGGAAATTTTATGTTTTCTGCTTTTCTTTAATTATATTATCCGAGAAGATTTAAACATGTATCTATGAAGGCAGCATGCTCAAATTGTCTAACCTCGGAGGCACTTCTTGGCTGATACTTATCTACCCATAAGCTATTACGAGGCTGGCCATTGAAGTCACTACTGCATAGATTAGAAATTATAGATCAAACATTCTAGAGAGAAATAAAAAAACGCCCAAAAGAACTTCCAAGTATATCACAGAAGTAGCCTATGAGGTTATTTCTCACTATTTTCTGAAGAAATTATCATTCCAACCTAAAATATATGTGCTGCAAATGATATCAAACCACAAAATTACTACCTTTCTCGACATGATATGCTTTGCAGGTCATGAGAAATGTCTGCTACATCACCAGCATCATCAGATAAGTTAATTGCAACTTCACAATCCTAGAAAGAATACAGGAAATGACCCTTTGTCATGAATGGTTCTAAGAAACCAAAAAACATAGACCAAAAGGGAAAGTTTTAGCTCATCACCGGTTCTGCTCCATCTAAGGAGCCAAAATACCCACGTTTCTCCTCCTGGTCTGATATTAAGACTACCGGAGATGCCTCTGTGATACCTTCTGATTGACTAGCACATTTTTCAGGCTCCTCATCATCGATGACACACACATCAGGAAGGGAAAAAGTTGGCAGTTCATTTAAATCAAATTCTTTGGGTCGGGCTTCAAGAAAATTGAATTTTATTTGTTGATCAGGCCTCCCAGTGGTGGATGTTTGCTCACAGAAAGTCCAGTTCTTCCAATCAATGGTCCGATAACAATCCTAAGAAGAAGGTTTTCCTATTAAGATTGCTTTGTTATTGAAAATTTCGAAGAAGTAATCCTATATGTATACAACATACCTCAAACCTCTCAAATACATGGATAGGGCCAATGGTGACGATTTTATCCCTTCCTTGACCCTTAGACTGACCATTCTCTGCTGCAGCTGCTTCTTGATTTCTTTTACCTCCTTTCCAAGAAGAGAAAAACGGATGTATCTGTTTTCCAGCAGACATCCGCGAATCTTCCTAATCAAATAGAAACCAATAAATGCCCAGAATTCTTCAGGCCCAAAGGCCAAACCAAATTTTGTCAAGTGTTTAACTTTAAAGCTACTTCATGTAAGAAAAAGTATAAGAGGTGATGATTTACTTACTTGAGCTCTTAACTTTGCTTCGAGACGCAAATTGGGAACTGGAGGTGAGACATTGACAGCATTCGTCTGATCAGCAGCAGCAGCTACAATCCCGTTTTTAGTTGCACTTTTCTTAGGCGTTGATTTCCGAGGAGACTTTCCTTTACCCAACTGTGATAATTCACATTGTAGAGTCCTTAGCTAAATTATTCTAGCCAGAAAGCTAAACAGCGTAATCTATTAAAAAAAATGAAAATTAACGAACAAACCTTCTTGGAAGCTCCGTTCTTCGGAGTCTTCTCTTTTCGCTTTATCGTCTTCTTCCCTTGACTACTACTACAGAAATCACCATCTCCTCCTTCTCCTTCCTCAGCATCGCAAGTCCGATCTCCATTAACCTCAATTTCGTCCTCCGGTTTATGCGGGATCAACGTCGACTGAACCAACTTCCGACGTACATTCCTCCGTGGAGTTTGATCCAATTCGATCACCATCGCAATCCCGTCTTTCTCACCTGATTTGTCCATCGGGACAAATCGTCAATTAAGGGTTTGCGCAGTTGAAAACTGGAGAAATCAGCGTTTCCGGTAGAATCTAGGGTTTATGTGTGAAATTTGGGGATCTTGGAAGATTAAAATTACAAAGTTAAGGTTAAAAAACGACAACGTCCGTTGCTTAAGATGAAAGATTGATTTATAGTTGGGAGAGAATTTGGAGGGAACAATATTCCTTTTTTCTTTTTCCCGCTAAACTTATAGAGTTAAGACCGTGTTTGGCTCCAAGCTTTTTCTACACTGTGATATTCTCCGGGAACAAAAAAAAGGAAAGTGGGCTTTGCGGTGGGCCTCAATTCAGGGATTTAATTTACCTGATTACCCTTAAACCATCAACAGATTACAGTGGTAGATTAAAGTTACACCCTCAATTTATTTTGAAAATAGACAAGAATTTTCTTAAGATTTTTGAAGAAATTGATTGAAAATGCTTGATAAATTATATTTTGAAAGATAATTCGTAGCTCGATTGACTTTGATTCATCTTTGTTGACCCTTAAACCGGTGAATTATTCGATGTTGTACCTTAAACCGGTGGGTCAACCGTCAAACTGAACGGGAATGCGAAGAGGTGTAAAACCGTCAATAGCAAAAATATGTTATCTCCTACCGTTGTCTTTTGTCTGCAACTCACTTAGCTGTCAACATATTTCAAAAAAGTTTAAAACTTTTCCTCTCTCTCTCCTTCATAGAGGAAGAAGATAGATTTCATGTTCTTCCAAACCCAGAAGCACCTACGATAGATCTCTTCTGACCATTGTACTCACCGCTGATTCTGGCATTTTCCAGAGAGAGAGAGAGAGAGAGAGTGTGTGTGAGAAACCCTACATATTTTGAAATTTGTAAATCCCTAGAAGATTTTTGAATTCGTAACTAGGAACCCACGAATCGGAATGAAGAAGAACCCAGAAAAACCCTTATTTCTGTTTCTAATTTTAGCTTCGAGCTTAGCATCAATGGCGACTGCAAAATCCACAATAGAGCCTTGCTCCAGTAAAGACACTTGTAACTCATTGCTCGGCTACACTCTCAACACCGACCTCAAAGTCACAGAAGTCGCTTCTCTCTTCCAAGTAGACCCAGTCTCCGTGCTCCTCTCTAACTCCATCGATATCTCTTACCCAGACGTCGAGAACCATGTCCTTCCCGAGAAGCTCTTCCTCAAAATCCCAATCACTTGCTCATGTGTCGACGGAATCAGAAAATCCATCTCCACTCATTACAAGACTCGTACTTCCGACACTCTAGGATCGATTGCTGACTCTGTTTACGGTGGTTTAGTCTCGCCGGAGCAGATTCAGGTCGCGAATTCGGACCTTGACCTGTCGAATCTCGATGTTGGTACAAAGCTTGTGATTCCCTTGCCTTGCACTTGCTTCAATGGTACCGATGATTCTCTCCCAGCACTTTATCTATCTTACGTTGTGAGAAAAATCGATACAATGGCTGGAATTGCAAAGAGATTCTCGACCACTGTTACGGATTTAACAAATGTGAATGCCATGGGAGCTCCTGATATCAATCCCGGCGATATCCTCGCTGTCCCATTGCTAGGTGAGAATCCAAAGTCTCTCTTCTTTATTGAGTTAGAAAGTTCTAATTCACTGTAACTGAAATCATCTTAAGAGGCCTAAAGTTTCAATCTTTTTATAAAAGTTTGCCAATTTAAGTACAGACTATAGCAGATGTTGAATGTTTTGTGTATTTGTATCAAATCCTCACAGCTTGTAGTTCAAATTTTCCCAAATACGCTACGGATTATGGATTGATCATTCCAAACGGAAGCTATGCTCTCACTGCAGGCCACTGTGTACAATGCAGCTGTGTACTCGGAAGCCGCAGGTATTAAACCGATTGAGTTTTGTTAAATCGGTTTTGGCTAAATCAACTGATCTTTTGCATTGGTGTGATGCAGTATGTATTGTGAGCCTGCTGCTTTAGCAGTCTCTTGTTCCAGTATGAGATGTAGGAACAGCAACTTCATGCTTGGGAACATCACTTCGCAGCAGAGTAGCTCGGGTTGTAAACTTACTACTTGTAGTTACAACGGTTTTGCTAGCGGCACTATCTTGACCACGTAATGAGTCTTTTCTTATTGCTAATGAGTTTAACAACCTATTTAACCGATCTTACTTTCATCTCTCTCGGTATGTTTTTCAGGTTATCCATGTCTCTTCAACCACGATGTCCTGGTAAGTATAATGTCTTGAGCTTATAAGAGTAAATCAAATGAATGAAATCTTAGTCTCTAACTGAAATGCAATTGGTAAAACAATTTGCAGGACCGCAACAATTAGCGCCGCTTATAGCGCCACCTGATACTGTTCCAAAGGAACTGATGTATGTACCTTCGCCTTCACCTTCACCTTCACCAGAGTTTGATGATGATGTTGGTGGTGGAGGACCCATAGCCGCACCCGCGGCTTCACCCAGAGGAGGACCTACGGTTCCTTCAAGCAGTTCAATCCCGGGCAATCCAGCTAATGGTCCAGCCGGGAGTATCTCTATAGCTTCTTGCCTATTGAGCTGTTACTCATTCGTTGCGTTTCTCATCTCCATTATTGCTTCTTGCTTTTTCGTTTTCTTAGTTTGAATGCAAGACAATCTCATTATTGGCTTCTTCTTTTTTTTGTTAACTATTGAACATGACTTTGGTTACTGATTATTATTCAATTTGTATTGATGGAAAGCCTGGCCGGTTGGCGGTTTATTCCGGTTTATAAATTGCCCCGTTAACAATTTTGCAAGTAGATGATCATTTTAGAAAAATTCTATAAAAATACACCAATTATTTATTAATTTTCATAAAAATAAATAAATTTTTAAAGTACCTATAAAAATATATAAATTATATTTTTCATCCATTAAAATACACCAACTCTTAAATTATATCCATTAAACACTTAAGAATTAATGAAAATAATATTTATTAATTTTTTTTAACTAAAAACATTTTTTAAAATGCAAAAATACATATAAAATCCTAAAATATTATTAAAAATTTGCAAAATAGCATATTCTTCAATGATTCAAAAAATAAATATTGAAATTGTAAAATTTTAGATTTTTAAATAAAAATATCAAAAACATATAAAATTCGTAATATTTTTTTTTAATTATAAAATTATAAAACTTGAAATAAAATATTTGTATATATAGATATATATTAAATTTTTCACATCAACATGTAACAGAATTATATACAACTTATTATTATATTTACACACAACACTCTTATCTAAGTAACTTGGTAAATAATATAACTGTACAATTATATAGTTAAGAGATAATATTATTTAATTGTTCTATTTTTCAAAAAAAATGTTTTGAAAAAAAGATGACTATATTATTGGAACTTTATTATGAATCTAAAACTTTATATTTTAGCTTTTAGAAATTTTTGAATTTTCAAAGGTTATTTGGAATTTTCTTTGTTTTTGATTTTTTTGTTTACAAATCCAAAATTTTACAATTTCAGTATTTTGATTTTTGAATCATTGAAGAATATGCTATTTTACAAAAAAATTTAATTTTTTAAGGATTTTATATATATTTTTGAATTTTAAAAAAGTTTTTTATTAAAAAATTAATAAATATTATTTTCACTAATTCATTAGTGTTTAATGGATACAATTTAAGAGTTTGTGTATTTTAATGGATGGAAAAAAATAATTTATTTGTTTTTGTATGTACTTTAAAAATTATGTATTTTTATGAAAATAGATAAATAGTTGGTGTATTTTTATAGAATTTTCCTGATTCCTACTTCCAATTCTTAATCACTTGTATATGCTTAATTAATGGCTATTGTAATTGCTTATTATGATTTAAAATCAATCAATCAAATAATTTTCAGTGAATAGTGCAGAGATGTTGAGACTTGAGGATATACATAACTGTTGCGGAAAACGGTCATTTCATGCCTAGGCTATGGTCTTCCGTCATGATGCGTACATGGACTAATGAAATGTGCATATTCTTACCAAAAAACTGTGATTTTCAGCCAATTCCTATATTAATAAGATTTACTAGTACATTTATTTAATTTTTGTTCGTTATCGAGACAAAATAATATTGGTTCTATATTCTATCAATTTCTTGATATTTTAACGACAATTTTGTATAATCGGAACAAAATAAAAATTGAAACAAATAGGATTGAGGTAGTTGAACCTACTTAATGTACGAGCATCCCTGCCATAATGATTAAAGGAAACAACACAGTTATCTTTATTTTCCTAGAAATTTATCCACAAACAAATATATTTAATTTCAATAAAATCAGAAATCACGATTCTGCACATTAAATTATTTTGCATCTAGCTAACCCTACATGAATAAGTTGATATGCTAACCCTACCTATAAAACGCTCAATTTTGCACCTTCTTCGAAATTTCTCACACCGAAGCCGTACCATCGTACGAGTTTCTTATCCATATGATAAAATATAGGACATTAGACACATATCTATCTATACAAAATATATATATTCAGAGCCTCAGAGGTAACTAAAAGATATTGGAAGATAATACTTTTGTAATGGTAAGGTCATCTCTTTGTTCGGTCGTTGGGAAAGTACGGACAGAGTACAGTGCCTGTGAAGCCGTCCAGTATGAGAAACCGCTTCTTAGAGAAATTTTTTTGTTTCATTCTATAATTTTAAACAAATCAAATTTCTGTCCAAAAATAAATTTATTTGACTTTTATAACCATTTGCATTTTTCAGTTTAATTAGATATTAAATTATATTTTTAATGTACATATATATATATATATAATTTATTTAGCTTTTTAAACTCCACACTTTTTTTTGTAAAATATCTATAAACGAAAACTGAGGAAGTAAATTTTTAGCCTGTCGCATAAGGTTGTTTATATACTTGACATACAAAAACTGTAACTGTACTAAATGAACCCTCAAATATTATTTTTTAAAACCAGTATATTACAATATTTTGCTTCATAGTGGCTGGTCTTGTTAGCGTATAATTCAATATAAATGTATATAATTGTATAGCAGGTTAATCAGTAATTACCAGTGCGTTTTTTTTCAAAGCCAAATAGAGATATAAAAGTGGTAAACTAAAACTTCAAAGCCAAATTTGTATAATGAAAATGGAAGAAGCCTCGAGAGAAGCTTTCTTTTCTTCATGCAAAAAAAAAAAAAAAGACATTTTTGGCTGGAAAGCTGACAAAATTAAATCGCCTCTGTTTGACCTTTAAGGGTTTGCTTAGGACCAAAGTGTGAAATGTCTAAGCGAAGACAAGTCTCATAATCCCTCAAGGCTTGTGAGAAAGTCAAGGCTGTCCCCAAAAAGAACATGCCATCTCTCAACTCTTTGATCATGTGCTCTTGCGTGTCTTAAAGTCATATAAGGTTTGTTTTGGCTTTTGCCAAAATACACATGCTTCTTTTGAAATCATTATCTTGCTTTAGTAATCTATCTACACACCTCCATATTCTCACATGCATGCACAATATTATTGTAGTATCTAACACTTATTTTTAGTATAGTCTCGTAAACCAGAAAATCTAAATTAATTTTTGAAATATGCAATTAATTATTATAGAATCTTGCATTGATTAGATTGCGGATCGATCTATTTGTTATGGTTTGGAATTCAAATCCGATCTTAAAACGACTAAAAGCAAATCAAATAAAATAAATAAAATAAAATTACCCAAGATTTACAGTGATATTACAAATACATTATGAGAATAAATTTTAGAAAAACAAGTACAAGCATGGAATATCCTAAATACCCTTAATTAACACTCTTAAATACATGTCGACGAGCGTGTGACACGATCTTAAAATATCACAGCATTGGCAAAGATATATAAGGTTCCACAACTCAAGGCTATTGTAAATCAATTATTAATTCACCAACGACATGAAACTATTTGGAGAATTTGGCTTATAGTCCTACGTTTTAATAACTTGACTGTTTAAGTATTAACGATAGGCAAATCTAGTTGTGTAGTTTAGCTAGATTCGACATGGAGAATCTCCTCAGAGTTTACATAAAGGAGTTCATGCTATGTTTTAAAAAGAGCAAACGGGCCGGAAAGTTAAAGTTTTCTTATATAGCTTCAATTAAATATGATGGTATTGATTGAGCATGTGAAAAAAATGAAAAACACATCATTCCTTTTTCTTTAATCTCTAATCCCACGTAACTTTGCTTTGCCTTTTAATTAATCAAGTAGTTTTGTGACGTTGATATCAAAGATAGTACTTATTCGCCATTGGTAAACTCACACCATAATAGGTGTAGAAAGATTTGAGCAATATCCCGGTTTACAGCTTTTTCTGTGTATAAGAAGTGTTGAGAACGTATGGATATATAAATAAATATACATGAAATATAAATATTGTTTCTTTAACAGGAAATAAAAAACATAAATATTTTTTGTAAACAAAAAGAAAATACGAAGAGCGAGTTTAAATAAAAATAAAATAGGAAGAGTGAGACAAAAAACGCGGTTTTATGCAGCAACGAGACAGAGTGGCAATAGCTGTTGTTTGAAGTGACTCGCTCACTTCAATCTTCACCAAGGTTGCTCTTCACTATTTGGCTGCGCGTTTCCATTATTAATATTTTATTATGCCATATTTTTATATTTCTTATATTTTACAGTACAAGTACACAAATATTTTGCTTATATGTTTAGATATTATATATATATATATATATTATATATGTAATTAAGGGTTTAGGTTTTATTTTTAGTTTATCATTTTTGTTTGTGAGACCTAACATGTTACTTCACGAAGCTGCCTCCCCTTGCATCTTCGTATCAGAATCCTATGTATTTTCTTTATTATTCCCTTTTGGTTTGTTATTTCTTTACTAACTTCATGTATCAATCATTCTTCTTAATTATTTTTAAGAAGAACAAAAAATCATGCTTCGTTTTTGGTAAAACCATAATTTACAATTTAGCCTATATTTATTCTAACAGATATTTATAAAGACAAATATTATCGAGTAAAAAAAAATATCATGGTGTGAAGAAGTGGATCAGAAATGGGATGGAAGTTTAAAAAATCTCGGAACATATGACTTTTAAAAAATATTACTCCGTTTCATAATATAAGATGTTTTAAAGATTTTTTGTTATTTCAAAATATAAAATGTTTTCACTTTTCAATGTAATTTTTTTATTTTATTGAATATTGTGTGACTAATAGTAATTTACAGTTATTTTTATAATTGACTAAATTATCTTTGTTTATATATTAAATAAAACTTTTTAAAAATAAAATTAATTTATTAATATGTATGCATTTACCTAAAACATCATGGGAAAGTAGTATTCTCTTATGCATATTATATTAGGACTTTTTTCTTACCACCAACTGATAAGCATAATGTAAATTAACTCGTTTAACATCAACAACACAAAACATAGACAATGAGCAGGTTTGAAGAGTCATTTTCTTCGAAAGATCGTAGGATTTGACACATTCAAACGCAGCTGTAATGTGCATTTCCGGAAAGTGAGAGCAATAAGTAATAAAAATAAAAACTTCATTTCATTTTACAAATAAAAATCTCAACCTCAATTTAAAAGTAATCCTCGATTTCCATCAAGTGGGTTCCGTACAGCAATCTTATTTGTAATTAAAGAGTTAATTCCGATCGTTACTTTCAAGTTTATTCAATCAAAATCAATATTTGATTTTCCATGTAAATATATTTTAAGTTTTTAATTAACCCTAAAAGTTCAATCGTAACAAACAACGTAGTATTCCAATTTGAAAGCAAACAGATATCTAAAATCTCATATTAATTCATCGGTTAATGAAATTACCCTTACTATATAGTATATATTATAACCTCTTTACTCTAAACCCAAAAAAAAAAAAATTAAATGGGATATGTGGATTTTCATATTATACATAATAAACAAAATCTGACATATCCATTTGTGATTATGCGGGTGAAAAGAATACTAATAAAAAAAACACCTGTCATGCACCAAAAACGTCACATTCATACACAAAAATGATACTATTGTGTTTTGACCAATTTTTAATTTATAAAATAAACCATTATTGTCTCCTTCTCTCAATCCCCCCAAAATCAATCCATTGCTATATATAATCTCTTCTCCTCAACATTTCCCACCCAAAATACTTTTCTTACATCAACATTTGTATCAAACAGTCCAACCAAACACAAAATTATCATACAAGATGGTGAAACAAGAATGCAAGATCCGAATTACCACTTCCTCATCGTCACTGTCTCAATCTTCTTCTTCCTCTCCTTTGTTGACATTGCATCATCAATCTTGTAAGAACAAGATAAAGAAATACAAAGGAGTGAGAATGAGAAGCTGGGGATCATGGGTTTCTGAGATTAGGGCACCAAATCAAAAGACAAGAATCTGGTTAGGTTCTTACTCAACGGCAGAAGCAGCTGCTAGGGCTTACGACGCTGCTCTCTTGTGTCTTAAGGGCCCTAAAGCCAATATCAACTTCCCCCACACCACAACTACTTCTCCTTTTCTTTTTGACATCAATGAAAAGACTGTTTTGTCCCCCAAATCCATCCAAAAGGTCGCCGCTCAAGCTGCTAACTCCATCTCTTCTGACCCTTTAGCCCCTCCCTCCTCCTCCAATGACGATGAACTCCATCATCATCCATCTCCTTCTTCTTCAGCTGCGACTTCACCACCAAATGATCATTATAATGATGATGATTTGGTATCATTGATGGGATCATTCGTGGATGAACACGTTTCTTTAATGGATTCATCATGGTATGATCATAATGAGATGTTCTTCATCAACGGAGCTCCGTTTGATTACTCTCCACAGTTACTTAGCTCGAAGACAACGATGGATGACTTCTACGACGATGCTGATCTTCGGCTATGGAGTTTCAGTTGATCGAACGGTCCATATCTACGAAACACTTTCAATTCTCATTATTTCATTTAATTTATTCTTTTAAATCTATCAATTATATCATTCGTCGTTGTTATTTCCTTAAGTTGCTTGTTGCTCGGAGCGAATTAACGACACATATGTAAGAAAATTTAAAATTAAATCTTAAATATACACACACTAATTTCAGAAGTCACATGAACAAGAGGCCTTTTTTGTCACTTCTTGACTTTCTCATGTGTTTTTTCAATTTATTTTAATACGCTTGTAATAGTTGTCGCACTTTTTAGTATTTTATTAACCATGTAATTCCCAACTATTTATTGTGTAAAATAAAGAATTCCGCTGACGTTTAACCAAAAACAAGTACTTTTATTATTTTATTAATCGTAAACCCGATGATGCATGACACAAACCCATTTAGCTAGTAGTAACTAATTGCCAAAAATATAAGAAAATTATATTTTATGATAGAATTATTATGGTTTTGTAATAGCATTCTATATATTTTTGATGACTGTATTGTATTTTTTGTATGATAAAATGTTTTTCTTTTTGTAGATTCAATGTTTTTATGGTACAATTATATATGTTGTCCTTTTTATTTTATTTTTTGATAAAGTACGATTATATATTGATATAGTAAAATTTTACGTCTTTGCTAGAAATTTTATGTTTTTGACTTTTTGTGATAGAATTATTTTACTACATCTATATATATTCTTATTATTATTTCGATTGTTTAATACACGGCTTCTTCAAAGGGTTGGTCGCTGCCTTTTGATGTAGTAGAAGGAGTAGCTTTGCCGATTGAAATACCTTGACATCGTTGTGCTTTTAGCTTGATCACAAGCTAATTACCATAGATCACCATTGTGAGATTTGTTTGGTTTGATTTATACAATTTACTCCTACTCCGCTGCATTTGACAGGTTTATGGGCTTCTTATATGTTGTTCAATAACCAGATCTTGAGTGGTAGCTAGGTTGTCTAAAGCCCAAAAAAAACTAATAAAATTGGCCCATAAATAAAACAAAATTGACCAAAAGTTGTTGTTGCTAAGACATCTGGACTCCTTGGAGAAACCGTTCGGGTCCAATATTTCATTCACTCAAGAATACATCCTAGCTCTAACTCGAATTGTTCTTTCATGATTGGTTTGTTTCATGCATTGCATTTAAAAATAGCCAAATATGAGAAAACCCAAAATCATTATTCAACTTAAGAGTGTTTCTTGCACACTTAGCGTGTGATTTGGTAAGGTTCGACCCTTAGTTAATTCTTTAGTTGCTCTACCTTGCACTTGGGGATTAGCTTAAGTTTTTAAACTTATTGCTCATCAGACATATTATATTCGAATTCGCAGCATTTTGGAGAAAGAGTTTTGATGAAGTTGTATGCAACAACAAATGTAGCCTGTCGTCAGCAAAGTATATATTTGCTGTTTCATTATTTCTATATTATGATATACAAATACTTGAAGAGAGGAGCGGGCCAATTGAAAAATGAAATGGTCCATATAAAGGTGGTAATTGCCAAACTCGAGGTGACAAAAGATTGAAAAGTCGGTTTGCTTTTATTTTTGAATTTTAGTGTTAATAATGCAACTTGTAATTATGTTGTCTACTTTGCATGTTTTGTACCCACCAACTTGATATATTAATGATCCAAATGAAAGCAAAAGGAGAGAATACGAGCTTCGAGAGGTTACCATTTGTATGCTTATGTTTGATTCATAATTTGGGGAGGTTATTTTTCTTTTTCTTATTTCATATTTTAGAATTTGGTAGATATTAATAATACTGTAGTAACTGTACTAAGCTTCTAGCTTGATTGAGTAAAACAAACTTCTTTCTTATTTCATATTTTGTTAGATTATTAGTGCTAACATTCTAGTATAAGCTGAGTACAAAAAAGGTATAGTTCTCTTCACGGTATATATTATCTTGAACGTCATTTGCGGTATATATATAATTAATTACACTATATAATTCAATTTATACTGACAACATAATATTTTAATTGAATGGTTGAAAAATTCGCTGTTTTTGTCATATATCGTCGTCGTATATGTATCAGATTCATAAAGAAAAAAGTTTTAAATATAATTTAACTTGTTTGGGGATAAATTATTTGTACATTAATAATGTAATTTTGAGTTCAAGATTTAAAGCTACTTACGTCGAAACGTTGTAAGTGAATACTTTATAACAAAATTTTGCAAGTGAATTTCACCACAATACCGAATACACCTTAAACTAGTTTTTAAAATTTCAAATTTCTCAAACTCTTTTTAGGTCATACACAAGTCACAGTAACATTATAATTTAGACTAATATTTATTAAAAAAAAAGATCCATTTGTATTAGTCTTTTCCAAGCTCATGCCTCATTGGACTAGTTTAAGTATAAATATTACAATCTGTGTAAACCGGTTTTTTTGTATATGGTCTAATCTGTAAATTTTAACCAATTTTCGGTTTGAGTGGTCTATTATTAATTTAAATGTGAAAAAGGATTCAATCGATTGTAATATTTGTAGGGAATGAAGTAACGAGCTGATAATGTTGATGAAAATAAATAAACTCATACTAATTAGTAATCTCTCCGTTTCAAAATATAAGATGTTTTAGGTAAAAATATGCTATTTAAAAAAATTAATTTTTACATATTAAAATACAAAACATTATTTTTGGAAAAAATAATTAATCAAAAAATTAAAAAAAATATTAACTTTAATTAAAAAATTGTCTTATAATTAAAAAAAGTATTTTTATTATTTACTTTTTCAATTAAATGAATAAAAGTTATGTATAAAATTTTGAGACATCTTATATTTTAAAATATAAAATTTTCTCTAAAACATTGTATAATGTGAAAGGGAGGAAATATGTACTAGCATAAATAATCACTTAACACGGAGTGTTGCGGGAAAAGCTATTTGACCAATATGCTTGGGGTCAAACAATGAACCCCATTGGACAAACACTTTCACCAATCCCTCAATTAATTGAATTTAAAATATCTCAATACGTGAGTTTCAT
>VBRH01000019.1:12835-23863 GCA_014578085.1 Cardamine resedifolia | reverse complement strand
AAAAAAAAAAAAAAAAAAAGATCAAAACTTTACCTGAAGTGTGCTTAGATCGACGATTGGTTTTGCGTTTCTTCTTCTTCTCTTTGTCACCGTTTTCGATTTTTTCACCAACTCTAACTGATTGTTCCGCCGAATCACTCTTCATGGCTTACAGTATAAACTCTTTCTGGGTAAAAATATGGAACCGGAAAAGTATCTAAAGAAGAAAGAAAGAAAAAAACTAGAATCTTCCGATCAGATAAAAAAAGATGACCGGAAGAAACACAGATAAAAACCAAATCAAAGAAAAACAAAATAAAAGACAGTAAGAAATCGCGACGATAGGAAGAAAGAAATCAAGATCTTGGATCTTATCAGATGAAGAAGAAGAGATTTTAATTAAAAGAGTTAATAATAATTGGTTGGCGAAGAAAGAAAACGACGTAATGATTGGTCGGCGGATTACGCCGACTGTTGCCTTTCCTTTTCGTCTTCCCTCTTTTTTTCCTTTTCTTTTTTTCTGCCTTTTCTATTTGCTTTCTCTCTAATTTTTCTCCTTTTTTTGTTTTTTTTTTTGTGGCTTCTAGTTTTTTATACTGAGCTTGAGTCGGCTATCTCATCGTATGACACGTGTACTAAAATTGTCATCGGACGGTTATTGAGCTATGATCTTCTTTTTTTGTTTGTTTGATTAAAGTAAGTAATTTTACTAATTTCAGGGATTATTCTTTTATTTTCATTTATCCTCTTCATTTCTTAGGTTTAGCATTTCTACCTCAAAGTTTCTGTAATGATTTTTAGCCCCTTATCATTGATGATACTTTATTAATTAGAGATAAATATTTTGGACAATATTAAATTAATAAATTGCGGTTGAGAAGCGCAATACTGTGGAGAGTGGAGACGCTTTTATTACACTTCATCAAGAATAACTGGTTAACTGGAATTTCGGTTAGAAATTTGATTTATTTCTAACTTCCGGTTTAAGAATACCAGAGAATTAGAACACAGAAACACAAGGTAAAGCAACTGCATTACATCCCATTTATTATTATTTTATATACAGTTTAATATTCCATAAAAACGAAGCATGATAATTTATTTTTCTTTTATCACCAAGCTAAGAAGAAACGTTAAAACTAAGGAAAAATATCTTATCATTTCATTTAGTAATATAAGATATTCAATACCAATAAAAGCGAAATACAAAATATATTAGTTTCTCATAAGTAGATGCATGGCCACAATGATCAAGCTTTATGCATATATATATATATATATATATATATATATATATATCGCAATAATCCGTGTTTAAAATCGTGGACACTTCACGCTCTTAAATGAGCAAATACGATCCATCATATCATATCCTTAACATTTGAATGGACACTGAATATCCCATTGGTTGATCCAGAATCAACGCATATATTTGCACAAACTTCCTTACAAAATTCCAAAGTTATCCTTGGATGTCTCATACAAAAGTTTGGGATGCATTGCTTTACGCAATTATCTATTGCCTTGTTCGAATCGGAGGTGTGTACCAAAACCATTATCATGAACGTAGCTACGATCATCAAGACACTGCATATTTTCTTCGACATTTGAGCCATAGATGACGTGTCAACTGTGATTATGGATGTTAAGAATTTGACAAAAAAATAATTGATGTTAAGAATTCTCGTTACCGTGTTATGGTAATTAGTATGACGGAAATGTTTAGTTGCTCTAATTTATACAGTACGGTAGTTTTCTCTATTTTAGAAAATGGTTTTACTGTTTTGAAATTGTTTCTTTTTTGTTCTATATTGTTGTAGTTTTGGGTTAGTAAGTGGATTTTAAAACTTTAATCGAACTCGTTTTCAACTATTTTTAATCGGGATTTACTTTTAATTGTTTTTTTGACGTCAGTGCAACAAATTATCCTTACGCTTATGAATTAACGAGGAACTAATTATTGGAAACCAAAAAATCAACAAGGAAATTTTCGTCTTCTTTGGAAAGACGTGTTTACTTTTATGAAAATCATCGTGATAGGCTGAAACTAGCTAGGCCAATTTATGATTTGATTTTGAAATGGACCCAAACTACTACTGCATGTTTAATTTTGGATGAAAACCTAAAATTGTCATAATGGGCCGAAGCTAGGCCCATTAACAATATTTGGAATTTGCATTTTTTTTTTGTTTTTGTAGTGTATATATAGTTTTGTGTATTCTACACATTTGCGCTAATTTTTAAAAAATTATATAAGAAAAATAATTTCAAAATATTTTACCATATTTTAAGTACTTACTTATATATTTTAGATTTACGATGTAAGCAGTGCCCATCTATATAAAGAAACTACAAAAAAATTAAACTATACTCCTTCCGTTTCAAAATATATGATGTTTTAGGTAAAAACACGTTTTTTAAGAAAATTTACTTTTACATTTTAAAATACAATATATCATTTTTAAAAAAAATAATTAATTAAAAAGTTAAAGAAAGTATTAAATTTTATTTAAAATATTGTCTTGTAATTGACAAAAGTTCTTTTGATCATGTGTTTTTACAATTAAATGACTAAAAGTTGCATTGAAATTTGAAAACATCTTATATATTGAAAAAAAAAATTTCTCTAAAACATCATATATTTTGAAACGGAGTAATAAATAATGTGAAGGACATTTGGTCAGGATATAGGGATTGGTAACTACAAGCAGACGCAGCATGTGGATGATGAACGTCGAGAAATCTTAATGTCGTTTCGAGGCAAATGTGTATAGAACAAAGACTTACAAAATAAAAGGGACATTGGTACAAGTGTGTATATATATTCAAAGCACAAACTTACAAAACTTCATGCATATTTATGAGATACCCTCCAATACATAAACTTACAAACCTGTCATGCATACACCCATCATTTGTCTGTTTTTTTTTCTTTTTTTCGAAACCTACTTTTATATAGATTTCTAGTGTTCTGGTTCGAATATGTCAAATATTATTACTCTAGAAACAAAACTCATGGTGAATTTTTAGCATAACCTTTATAAATATTTTAGGGACCAATATTTTAGTAAATTTTATTAGCATAGATAGTTTAGTAAGATTGATTAAAACCTTCCTCTAAGTTGAGTCTTTGAGTTCGACACCACCAACAGGGTTTTTGAACCAATTTTTTCCCCTCGCTTCTATCTATCAAAAATTTAGCGCCGGTTCTCGGTGTACCGTGTACGTATAATTAATTAATTATATTTTTTTTACCAATTAATATTTTGATTTGAAAAATACAAATAATCAATGGGTTTAAAATTTGATAATCGAAAGTTAGAAACTGATGATGCCGAAAAGAAAAACAACTGATGATGCCAAAAATAAAACAGGCTGACATTTTCCATGTGAAAATGTAGCTTTTCTTCTCTGAAATTAAGGGGATGAATATTGGAAAAATAAAAAAAGGTTAAGATATCGAAGATGATTTTTTTGTTACCACGACCCCACGCACGTGCGAGCCTTATCCACACGCTTTTTTTTGTCATCCTCTTTCTCACTTTCTTAGCTCACTTGCATAAAATTCAGTTCACTAATAGATTTTTATTCACTCTTTCGCAATCGAACACGAAGGCTGAGGAGCACAACGTGAGAACGTGTTCATCTTTGATTTTTTGTGCCTTGTCGTATTCTCCTAACTTTTCTAGAAATTGATAGAATACTCTTTTTCTTTGAGTTTATCGTAAATCCTATTTTAGTTGTCTATTGATGATTTAAAGTTTGATCTTGTCGGTTTTTTTTTTTTTTGATAAACAATGCATATTTTTACCAAGTATACAACTCTTATTAAATCTCAAAACGCTTTAATTCTTGATTGTATTGTATCACGATCTTAATTTTGGATTTTCATGTTCCAAACCCATTCATTGACTACGTACTTAGTTTAGTTATATGAGTACTGCTGATAGAAATCCATGAAAAATGTCAGTATGACCTTATACTAATATTTTCGACCCCAAAAAAAAAAAAGAGACCTTATACTAATATTAATTATATAAAAATATGTAGCATAAAGTATTCTTCAGTAAAACAGTGTATAATAATACTCCCTTTCTATCATAAAGATTATTGATTTTATGAGATTTTATTTTTTATCAGAAAAATTGATTTTCTATATTTTAATTAATGCATTTTTATTTTCTGTATTTAAAGTAACATGTTTATTTATAGGAACATGAAAAAAAAACTAAAAAGAATCATGAAACATTTAATTATAGTGTGATTACAGTTATTAGAAAAAGAGAAATAGAATAAATAACTAATATGAGATTAATTTTTCTTTTAAAAGATCACCTAAATAATTAAGTAAATATAACATTTATTGTTTTGTGAAACCCCAAAAAATCAATACAGAGAGAGTAAGTAATAACTCCACTTTTATTACTCTAAAATGACATCCCGTCACTCCCATAACGAAACCTAAAGTGTATACTGTATTATTTACTTAATTGGTTTTTATAACGCTTTTAATTAAAGGGAATATCCCCGTTGTTGTTTTTTCCAAAATTAACAGAAATTCGTCCTTTTGCTAGTTAACTTCTTCTTTTGCAATATCTCACTGAAATTAGGTAAATATATATTCAAGGATGGATTTTGATAACATTTTTTGTATCATTTCGTTTTGGCCATATTGTTTTTGTATTATTTTTTCCAATTTCTTTAGCAAGTAAAGAAAATGGCAGAATAGTGACCCAACTTCCCATGAGATTGATTGGAGCATGGAAGTTAAAAAGCTAGTCAAAAAGCAGTTGATTAGATTGAGAATCTATAAAAGCTTATAATGTTTGTTAGGAAATAACTTTTGACATTCTGCATCATGAAATGCCTATTTACTTATTTAGTGTCTTTTCGGAACCAAATTTATGTAATAACTCTAGTTGCTCAAGCAATAAGTTGGGAATATAAAACGAAGTAACGAACTATTTTTGTGAATAAAGTTTATGTAATTTATAAACATAAATTATAACTTTATAAATGATGCTTGTTTAACAAATTCAAGTAATTTATAACTTTTAATAGAATTTATTAATACTTCTATAAATGGAAAACTTTAAATAGTACTTACGTATTTGTTTGTTTATGTAATGAGCGAATAATATATTAACAATATGAGTGGAAAAAAATGTCAGAATACTTTTTTTAATAGATATCTTTGATGCAAAAAATCCTGAGTTTTTTTTTATCATTTATAAATATATTATTCCATCATGTGATGTCATTGCAAAAATAATATAAATTTTATATTCTGTAAGAAAATTCTACTAAAATTTTTGAAGATTAATCGGAAAGTTATTTATTTATTTTGATATATCAACTCGAAAATTTGAGTGCTGATTAAAAGAACATATTTTTCTTTTTTGGATAGTACCTAGCTAAAAATAAAAAGTGGTTAGTTAAATGTCTCCATCTCGTAAAATCAATTCAAATGTCAGGTTTCGGGTAAACCAGATTGTTCCTACTTAATTATTGCGAGCTAAAATTATATATCCATCCGTTTAGTTTTGTTGTTGTTGTGCTGTAACTTGTACCTTAATTACATCCTATGAATAACTTGTTTGCACCGTCAACAACCCTAACCAAAACAATATATAGTGATATAAATCGTTCATTTGGATAGTTAGTCACCTTTTTAATCTTAAATTATGTTTGTTATTTTAGTTAAAAGAATTTCCGGATTTTCGAGTTTTTATTTTTTTGTTAACAAAAATGTTTATCCTTTGGGTTTATCCAGTTTTGATAGCCATGAATAGTATAGAGCTTAATATATATATATATATATATATATGGTTAGTTTTGAGCTTTCACATCTCCATTTTCTTTTCTTTTTC
The DNA here is from genome assembly GCA_014578085.1 of Cardamine resedifolia. Lineage (NCBI taxonomy): Eukaryota > Viridiplantae > Streptophyta > Magnoliopsida > Brassicales > Brassicaceae > Cardamine > Cardamine resedifolia. The sequence goes on along the minus strand of VBRH01000019.1, from coordinate 18,014 downwards.
GTTTTATATCTATCAAAGTTTTATCAAAAAAGTATAAAATATTTGGTTTTCTTTGAGAATTCTCATACTATATAACAAATAACCATGTGGATGTGGCTTATTACAGTTTTCCGGCATTTCCATATTCAACATATTTCCATGTCCTAAACGTTCCAGTTACTTCAATTATTCTTTCTTCTTTTTTTTTCCAGTTTTTGAAACAGGCTGATACCAACCATCGAATCAATTGGTGATTTGAAAATTTAGTCGGATTGTAAAAAGTCTGCTTAAGTCGGTAAGTCCTAACTCACTGACACAGCCTGCCATAGCCTTTTGCCGCCTTTTTTTTTTTAATTAAAAAGTCGCCTTTCATTTTCTCTTTTTGATGTGATGCTAATTTGCCCACGATGGATGGCGATCACCCATTCAGAAATAAAATAATATTTGCTTAGATCTATCCTTGATTGCTTCAGAGGTAATCCAAAGTATTCAAAACAAAACAAAAAAGTTCTCTTAAATTACCGACATAAAATGTATATCGTTATATATGCACAATAATCGGTTGTGTAATTTTAGATCATGCATACCCCATATTTTAGTTTTCTTTATACGCTAGTCAGACGTTCTCAGTGAGCCTAGCGTCTAACAACAAAATTGGAGATTAATAGATTAGTTTTAAAGTTTTTTTAGTATTTTTTTATAAAAAAATTAATGTTATGAACGTAAAATACAAATATATGATTAATAATATAGTTGATTTACTCTTGATTTCATTAATACTTTAATTTTATTTTGTGTTTTAGTTTCGATTAGAATTTAAAATCAGAAATTTGACGTACAACTAATAAACATTGTTACTGAATTTTTTGTAATTGGACCAAATTTTTAGAACATGGTGCATACCTATAACATCATTTCATTGAACCGATTGAAGAATATTTATGGAGTTTCATCAAAACCTCAAATCCTCATCTTGAAAAATAATTCAAGAAATGAAAGGGAAATTAATTTTCTAGATTTTTGCTTTTTTCAAGTAGTCAAAAGATAAAGAGATCACTCTCACAAACACACCGAAAAATTACATGATCTATAAAATAACACTAATTAAAAATAGGGAAAAATTACATGATCTATAGAATAACACTAATTAAAAATAGGGTTGGCCTAAGATAGCCATCACACCTTAACTAAGGAACAAAAAAAAAAACCCCCCAATTAACCGAATACAACTCAACATAACAAATTAAATAACCCCGAAGTAAAAGATTATTGTCGTCAAACAATTACAAAGAGATGTGATTTTTAATAACTTCTATAAAAGGATATAACAACTTATATATTCAATACTTAAAACAATAAAAAAAACTCCTTCGATGAAACCCTCTCTCAAGAAGGTCTTGAATGGCAAATTCGAAAATATCATGGCTTGTGTGGAGGGCATTGGTAGCATTTGGTAAATAGACCAAAAGTGTCTATCTGGCGAACAAAGTTGACCATACTTGCCCATCCTCCGAACCCAAATCCAACCACGAATACCCAAACCACCACGAATATGTTTATGCAGTAAGTACCCATCCATCCTCCTACCACTCTTGGCGGTCTCTCAACAGCGTTCTATTTATCCATGATGTATCAAAATTAACAACAATATAACAATTTAACAAATATACTAAAATTGTAACAATATTTTTAAAGGATTTCAAAGAAAGAAAAAGATCTAACCTCTCTGGAAGGGGCAGGAGCAAAAGTAAGCATATGAGCCAATGCGGGGATGATGTAGACAGTGAAACTTACTAAGAGAGATCCGACAGCGGAATTGATTGGTCCGAAAAAGGGGAAGATAATAGCTAAGAACCATATGGGAACAACCACAGGTAATCTAGCCATGGCTCTTTTGAACATGCTCTTAGTCTCATGCACACCAATCAATTTTTCCCACACAAAATACAACGGTGTAGATGCAAATCCGAATGTTATGAATTGGTGAATGAGCATGAGGATCACTGCGGTATCTCTAAAACCGGACTTAGGTAGAAGAGAGAGTGCATTGGAATGAGTTAGCAAATGATCGCCAAACGCCCAATAAACCGCAGACGCCGATGGTAGTGTTAGCGTTAATACGTATATAGTCGCTAGTAAATATATGGCCTTGAACTTTTGCGGTTTCCACATCGCGTGCATTATCTCCCTATTTATATTTTTAATGTATTTATAATTAAATAAAAACATTTAGAAGTTTTGTTGTAGTGAAAAAGTAAAAAAAATATGCTTACACGGTGACGGCGTGGCCACCGAATGTGTAGAGAATGTTGGTGGCTCCGGTGAAGTAAAGCACCATTGTGGTTGGACCCGAGTGTTTCACATCCTCAGCCTTTTTTATTTTAATTTTAAAAAGTGGAATTAAATAACAATAGCCAGGACTATATTATTAGAAATTAAACAAGATTTTTGTTAATGAAATGACCTGGCCGTGAAGGAGAGAAGCAATGGTGAGATACCAAGAAGTGTAAGTGGTCATAGCGAGTCCGAGGAATGACCAAATTCTATAATTGTGGAAGGAAGGAATAAAAACAGTTGTTGCACAACACGCCCCAAATATGTATGTCCATGTCCTCTTGTCCAATTTGTCATTAATATAATATATATTGCTGCAAATCATTAGTATATATATATAAATAAATATATCAAAAGAAGATATTATAAAGAAAATGGAAATTATTAATTTACCTGGCACAGGCAATGAGTTGAATCACGGATCCAAAGAGAAGAAAAGTGCAATTAAAGATCAATCCAATGTTCCTCCAATGTTTTCCCAGCAATCCATCTAACACCTCAAACCACTTTAAACAAGAAAAAATGTTAAAATTTCTATAATACTACCAAACATTAATTATAACACTAATCATAAAAGAAGAAAACCTGAATAACGTGGTTACGGAAATCGAATTTTTCTCGTTCTTTACGAGTTCGATATTCTACGTAGAGAACACTAATGAGATAAGCAGTCCAACTTCCCATTAATCCATAAAAGAGTTGAAACAAAATTCCCGACATCATCCCAAGTTGTGAGAACGAGTACGGTAATGTCAACAGAACTTGTGCCACCTGTCATTTTTATTACAATTTAGAGACGACGATACATACATATAAATTTAAGACTATATATATGTAATGTATCTATGTATATGTAAAAACCTGATTTGAAGCACAGCTAAACCAAGCATCGTAGACAGAGCCTCCATGCCAGAATAAATTCGAGAGTTTTGTTTTAGCTGAAGTGTTATTACCACTTCTGTTTTCTTCCTCTCTCTCCATTTCTAAGTAATTTCCTGCGACTACTGTCTCTATTTTCTCTGCCGCCATTTTCACTTCTTCTCTTAGCTTCTTGCTTCTTGCTTCTTGCTTCTTGCTTCTTTCTTCCACTCTTTAAATAGATTAATGGAGTGACCTTTTTATTTCTTTATTTTATGGGTTTTCTTTTCACTGGGGGCAATAATTAAGTTACGAGTGTCGGGGAACGAAGCCTTATGTCACAGCTAAAAGAGTTGTCATGTGGATATTGGTTTATGGTTGGTTAGTGACGGAGTTATGTCACCTACTTGTGAGTGTTACTGTTTTCTGCGAGCGTGGATTGTTTTTTAATGGGCTTGATTTGATCGTTGGGCTTATGGGCCATATTTCTAGAGCACTACACGAGCGGGTTGGCCCACTTTGAGATTGTTAATTATATTTTGACCCCGATAATATGCAAAAAAAGAGGGTCTTTGATTTTAAAGCAAAGAAAGGGAATATACTAATTGTAAATTTGACAATAGAAGTGACGACAATGATGGTCTTTTTTTCTTTTAAAGGAAAAGCTAAAACTACTATTAAAATTTATCATTAACAATTATTTGAATCATGATGATTGTAACAACTAGAACAATGAATAAAACATATTGGTCCTTTTTTCGTCATTTTTGTCTAAGGATAATAGCGATTTATACGTATAGTAATCAATTATATTTCTGAGTTTTTTTTTTATGTTTTGTCCGATTATTATATTGTATAGCTGTTAATTGGAACTTGAATTACATAAAACCATGCCCTTGTCTACCATATTGCGCACTACACAATCCAAAAACACGATTTAGAAGTAGAAAACATAAGTTAAAATGTAAGAAAGTGTGATTTGTGAGGTAATCGAGGTTTGGAGATGGATCCAATGGAGAGAATGATTGCTAATCAGGTGGGATTAGTGCCTAAACATAATTACCACACGTGTCTAGCTGTCTTAAACTTATTTAATCTCACTATTTCCACCCCACAATTTTAAAATTTCTCCTTTTTAGCCCTTAACTTTTACAATGGATCGAATTATTAATGTGAGGGAATCATCATTTTAGATCTTTATAGCTTTTTTAACCCGGCCAAAATGGATGGCAGCGGAAAGATAACTGATGACCAGTATACACTAAATATGCATTTTTAATTTTCTTTCTTTTTTTGGTGATACGTATTATAATTTATAATTTTGCTTTTAATTATAGGCCATTGTGGTATCTATTGTCGTCCCTGAATAGAGCAACGATTTAGATATCACTGATGATAAATTAATAATATTGACAAAATGCTAGTGACTGTATGTAGTTAAATATTTTGATATCTTGAAACCAGGAATTTGATTCTACTGGATGGTGGATACGTATGATTCCCATAACGACAAATATTTTGAGATTTTTTTTTGAAATTTAATAAACTTATCTTTGTCAGAAAATCTGCTTACAAACAAAATAACTCATGAACACTTCTTTAAACATTAAAAATCAGTTTCATCAAGGAAAACAACATTAACAAAAATCATTAATACTTTATTCAAAAGTAAATCATTTATTTAACAGTGTAACGAAATGATAAATGGACAAATATATTCAAAAAGCAGACAGCATAAATGGGCCGAAAGTGAGTCATTTGAGTTACAACTCAATGGGCCAAATGACCCGGTAATAAGGCCTATTATATCTGTAGATGAATAATTAATACCCATGACATGGAAGGCTAAAATAATCAAGATACAGAAAGATAGAGAATTATCCAAATTTTCAAGAACAATATAAGAAAATATTGGACAGATAAAAACCCACATATATAGATACTTATATAAATGAATATAATAATAATAATAATAATAATAATAATAATAATAATAATAATAATAATA
>VBRH01000019.1:0-12287 GCA_014578085.1 Cardamine resedifolia | reverse complement strand
TAATAATAATAATAATAATAATAATAATAATAATAATAATAATAATAATAATAATACCCTAACATTTTGGACTTTGCCTTAGCTAAAACAGCATCCGAAATAATACTTGCATGAAGCATCAGGAAAGGAATCACACTAACTTTTACCAAATTCCAAAACAAGGAACCTTATTTGAAAACACGGCTAGCTACTAACTTAAAACGATTATTATAATCTGACATAGAGACTCTCCATGCAAGTTATTCCTTCTTCATCCCTTCAAAAAGGCATTCGCACTTCAATAATTCTTCGTAAACCGAATCATATCCGGACCCAAAAATAGGATAAAATCCTATAATATTTTCCAGTAAAGATGTCAATTTGTTTCCGTTCGTCACCAAGGATCTTGTTACTCTTTCTCACGATATTGTCAGGTAATTATTCAAACATTATTGTATATTTCCAACCGTAAAACGTTTTTTCTTGTCTGAATGTTAATTAGGGTTTAAATAATGATTAGAACTCGTGTGAATGCGATATATAGGAACAAAATGGTCAGAATCAGCTCGAGTATTCACGATCGTGAACTCATGTGACCAAAAGATCTGGCCGGCGATAACTCCCGGAGAAAACTTCAATGGTGGAGGATTCGAGCTCAAACCGGGCCAATCTATCGTCTTCAACGCACCAGTAGGCTGGTCAGGGAGAATCTGGGGACGAACCGGCTGCAAATTCGACACAACCGGAACTGGAACCTGCGAAACCGGTTCATGCGGCTCAACTCTAAAATGCTCAGCCTCCGGAAAACCACCAGCTTCACTCGCCGAATTCACGCTAGCCGCATTGGATTTCTACGACGTGAGCCTCGTCGACGGATTCAATCTCCCGATGTCGGTGACGCCGATAAACGGAAAAGGAAATTGCAGTGTCGCCGGTTGCGTCGCCGATTTGAGGCCACAGTGTCCGCGAGAGCTCGCCGTGAAATCAAACGGAAAAGTGATATCGTGTAGGAGTGCTTGCGATGTGTTCGATAGAGATGAGTACTGTTGCAGAGGAGTATATGGGAATCCGGTGGTGTGTCAACCAACTTATTATTCTAAGATCTTCAAGCAAGCTTGTCCTACTGCTTATAGTTATGCTTATGATGATCCGACCAGTATTATGACTTGCACTGCCGCTGATTACGTCATCTCTTTCTGTTCCTCCAGGTTTGTCTTTTGCCTTTTTACTACAAGCAACTATAAGACATTACTAGCTACTACAGACTATTATGCTACATATTTTAGTTTGTTTATATAACATTATATTTTACTTTAATCATCCTTTGATATATCCAGCTGCAAAAATAAATAAGTAATTCAAATGCAAAGATTAATTTTATGAGTTTTTTTTTTAATAATGTGTATAGGAAGAAGCCGGTGTGCACGTACCATGATAATAAGTTGGTATGCAGCGATGGTTCTGGTGGATTTAGGAAGATGATTGGAAGATTCTGGATTGTATTGATGTTGTCTCTTGTTGTGTTTTGTTGATTTCGCGACTCATTTTAGATAAACTAGTTTTTTTTTTTTTTTTCTTGAGGAAAACTTCTCAATTGTTTATTTATTTATATAAATTTGAATTTGTAAATAAGGTTTTAATTTCAAAAGTAAATTTAAGGTTGATTTGGGTGTGAAAAGAAAGATGAAAATGTACATACATACTAATTGCAATCCAATGTCTCTCCTCTCTGGGCTCCAACAGATTTCCTAAAGCCGAAGGTCACATTCTAAGGAGATGATAATTACTGAGGTTTAAAATGTAAATAAACCAGAACTTATCATAATTTACAAATGGGCCTAAAAATGGACCCAAAGTGAAACCCAATTTAGTATTTCTGGCCCACACACACGACTCGAAAACTCGAAAACCCTGGTTGGTGTATTGCGTCGTTGAAACGCGAGATAAAAAAAAAAGGAGAACTAAAAAAACGCCATTTTTGCTGTGCTAATCTGATCTCCTCCTCCCATCGCCGGAAAATGGCCACTGGTGGAAAAGTCTCCTTCAAAGTCACTCTGACCTCCGATCCTAAGCTTCCTTTCAAAGTGTATGCAAATCGTTAATTTTCTCGATCTAAATGCGTTTGATTTACTTGCGATTGCGATTGATCTCTCTGGGATGTTTTTTTTCTTTTCCCTTGGGTGAAATTCCAGTTTCAGCGTACCGGAAGGAGCTCCATTCACGGCGGTTCTGAAATTCGCAGCAGAGGAGTTTAAGGTTCCTCCACAAACCAGCGCCATCATCACTAATGGTAATTAAACTATATGATTTACATCAATATAAGCAGGAGCTGAATTTTAAAAATGTTTTCCTGATGAATTTTCAACTAATTGTTAAAATTTGTGTTAATTATATGATATATATCAAGGATGAGTTTAGTCACAAGGATTCTTTAAGACCATTAAATTTGTCTGTGCATGTAATTCTTTCCCTCAGCTTCTCTGTTGTCTGCATTGATTATGAAAAATCTCAAGACTTTAAGCATTCTTGTGTAAGAAGATCTTAGAAAGGATTAGCTTGAACACAAATACTCATCAGACTTGGAAAAACATTGTGTTCCTTTGATTAACGGATGATCTCTGTATTCCATTTGTTTCATTTTCATATGTTTGACACAACCAATCTTTTTGATTATTTGGGGTGTGGTTTCGTTACCCATTTGATTGATTAATAATCTCTGCTGATTATATTCATAGTCGTCAATACTTAACATTTCTAAAGTGATTTGTGCCTTGTATTCATGTGTGCAGATGGAATTGGGATCAATCCCCAACAGAGCGCAGGTATTTCAAATTCCTTAAATTTTTACTTGCTTGATTGCTTTAAACTCATTCTAGCTTTTTTTGAAACCTGGATTATACAACCTTTAGATTATTTCAACGGTCCTTTACACAATGTTGTTTTGTATGTCAAAGAATTAAAAGCTCAACAACTAAACAGAAGTGTGATTTTTTACATACAAATAGAAATCAAGGTTCTTGAGCTATGATTATGTTTTGTTTTCACCTGTTTTATCTCGACTGTTAATGAATGTGGTATCATGAATGATGTCAGGAAACGTGTTCCTGAAGCATGGATCTGAGCTAAGACTGATCCCGCGCGATAGAGTTGGAGCTGTGTTTGTGAATCCATGATTGTGTAAGCAATGAGTTATTCATACCCTTTTAAAATAATAATAATAATAAAAAAACATATTAAAATGTACAACTTGTTATCTTTGAATAAATATGTGATGCTCTCATCCTTTTAGAAATTAAGGGAATTTGATTTGGTTAAAGTTATATATATATAATATGTCTGGGTATAATTCATATTCATCATGTATATAATATACGGAGTATGCATCTCTATGAATTTAAACTTCTATGTGTGTAAAGTCTCTCATTTGGCTTGCAATTGACATTAACGTTTCTAATTTTTCGAGCACAACATATCATTCACACAAGAAGTTCTAAGTCAATATCCGTCATCATATCAATCTCCTTCTAACTACACTATTTTATCTAAGTCACGAAAGATCCCTCTAAATTTTGATTTACCCCATTTGTTAATTTGGAACTTTTGCAGTATGTTCGTATTTTTAGTTCATTTCTTCAATAATGAAAAATAACATAAATCAAAGAATCTTACGAATGAAAAATGATTTTCGTGTTTTAACACTATGTCAAGCGGATCAGTTCCCACGAGAGTAAGCTGATAAACACCCGTCTCAAAGCCGAGATTCTTAGATTTATGGATTGGTTCGTTGCTTCTATGAGGTTAGGTTTAGGATTATTATTTATGCATCGATTAGCTTTGTCGAGTGTAGTGGATACCGGTGATCGTATAGGTGTCCTAACCGTATTTTTGGTGATACCCCCCATTCTTTGGTAATTTTTTATTTGAACTTTAAAATTAGTTTACAAATTTTGTTAGCAATTTAAAATTTGTATGCGGTGCACGCTACTGGCTTTTCAACCAAATAGAATGACTAATTGTGCGGCATTACCACTTGGAACATGGAGGAATACGAAATGAGGTAAGTGTGCTTCGACTATCTGAGTCTCGGTTCTCAACTCGTTTTAAAATGCGGCTGCAGTTTTAAATATGGTTGTTCCTCCCATTCTATGCCCTAAAACTATCTGAGTCTCGGTTCTCAACTCATTTGATTTTGCGGCTGCAGTTTTAAATATGGTTGTACCTCCCATTGATTATTTATATGCTAAGGACAAAATACCCCCTTAGGACAAAACCTCCCATTTGATTAGGTATTAAGGAGACGCCTAATTTGTATGACATCTACAAGTGTGCTTATAATTTCTGCTACAACTCTAGAGCTAAAATGTCTTACGTGTAGGAAAAATGCTCATATAATAAATTGGTAAAAAGAAAGTTTGCATAACCTCAATTTATTGCTATCAGTATAAATCCTCGTTATTGGCCGTCTTGAATATCAAAATTCTCCTGAAATAATCATATTGCACATAAATGTCTAAAATAATTTCACATACATTGTTTTGTTAGCAAAAAAACACATGCCGGAATAAATGAAAACCGAGTTTGGAGAAGTTTTTTAAAATTCCATGATAAAAAAAAACACATGCCGGAATAATAAATCATATTTTGCACATAAATGTCTAAAATAATTTCACATACACTGTTTTGTTCATACCTTAGCAAAGTGGGGGAAAAAAAACACATGCCGGAATAAATGAAAGCCGAATTTGGAGAAGTTTTTAAAAATTCCATGATAAAAAAAAAACACATGCCGGAATAATAGACAAGGACAGATTTTAAATATATATTTTTTGAAAACCAGAAACAGAACGTAAGAAAACGAAACAGAGAAGGCTTTGAGTTTCTATTTTAATCCTTCTTTTTTGTTGCTTGCAGTTAAATTCGCAGAAGCATAGAAGGAATTAAGGAAATAAACAGAATTAGGAAAAAACCTTTGACAAAAAAATAAAAAAATAAGGGAAATAAACAGAGAATCACGAACGGAAGCAGGTTAATAGAAGATTTGAACGAAACCAAAGAGATAGGAACAGATCATATAGTGTTCGGTCTGTAAATGAGATGAGAGTAGGATCTTCGTTTATCTGAAACGGGATTTTCAGTTCTTCGGAAAAAATTAACTGCAAAAGAGACCAAAACGATTCAACCGTTGCTGGAAACTAAGAAACTCAAGATCAAGAGAAATTTAGCTGATTCATTGGTGTTTTACCTGATCATGGTTCGGTCATAGCGTGGCCTTGACTTATGAGTAGATCGGAGTGAAGGAAGTAGGAGAAAGTCGTGGCTGACATGATCAGAGAGAACCCACCGGAATATTCCTCTCTTCTCTCTCTCTGCTCTGCTTATCTCCTTTATGATCAGAAGAAGAATGATTCAGACTATAACCAAAAAAAAAAATAAATGATAAATTTTTTTAAAGAGAAGTAAGAGATGTGTTTGTGAAGGTAATTGTGAAGGTTTAAGGGAGTAATTTAAAGGGGATTGTTGGCAATCTTCACTTATTACCGTTGATCCCATAACGACTGTCTTCTCAACGATTTGACACTTAGCCCTTATTATCAACTAAACATTTATTTTAAGGCTATTATATTAAATAGTACAAAATAATTTTTTTTTTTTAAATATAGCACTATTTTTTATTTAGGACAAAAATAATATTTTTATTAAAAAATAATTCTCTTGTATTCTCACATTTTAAACTTTAAATTATAAACTCTAAACCCTAAATCTTACTTCTTACCCCTAAAAATTATACCATAAATCCTATAATATTTAACCCAAACCAACAAATTAAATTATTGTTTTTTATAAAAATGTTATTTTTGTCCAAAATAAAAAAATATGTTTTTTTTTTTGCACAAAAATTTATTTTGGTGCAATTTCAAAATAATTTTATTATCTACGAATTATCTGTGCGCCATTGAGCTTTTAATGGGCATATGGATAGATTTGAGAGTACTATTAGCCCAAATAATCTGTATCTTTAACAAGTGAAGGCCCAATGGACCCTTAATTCGAATTAACTTGGAGTAAGAGAATGAGAAGCGGCAATAAGGTGGTTCGAATCGAAAACACATTCTCTGGGTTTTTTTTTTTTTTTCTCTCCTTTCCTCCAACAATTTCAAACCATTTTCTCAGTTAGTGTTGAGAGGAAAGTGTGATTTCTACTTCGACGGCGATGGCGGAAATTGGAACACTACACTTGGATACACCCTGAAATTGAGGATTTGAGTCTGCTGTGGTTTATCGTTCGGAAAATCAACGCTGTAGCAAATCGGAGATGCAGTTGAGATCCAGCCATGGACAGGGAGGCTAACCTTCCGGTCTCACCGGATAAACCTCCGAAGAGTCTGGTTCGTCCCATCTTAAACCAGGAATTATCGTCTTCTTCTTCTTCCTCATCCTCCTCGCCGGAACTTCTACGGCATGTACAAGCCGCTTTCAAGCGCCATCGCCCACTCAGTACTCTCTCTCTCTCTCTCCCTCGCTCTCTGAGCCGTGAGGAGAAATCTCTATGTTTGGAACTTTTATTTGTCTAATTTAGGGTTTCCTTGGGTTTAGCATTTCTCTTATCTCGTTTGACACCGGAGGATTTAGGGCTTTTTTGGGAAAGTTAAGTTTCACTTCTGAGAATGGTTTACAATTGCTAGCTTACTGAGTTTTTGGATATGCTAGTTGATTATGGAGACGAACTTATGGTTATGAGGACGCCCTATTGTTCTTATTTTAGCTGTTTTCTTTTCAGATAAAATGCAGACGACCACTATTGGGCCTCGACGAAGTGTTGTTCCACAACGACAAGCTTCAAGAAATTCACGTTTGGTTACAGGTTCTACAGCTGAAGGGCAGGGGGATGTTGTTTCCCTGAGTCAGAGTCTTGCTGCCAATACTTTGACACAGGATACAAGCAACTTAGCCACTTCTGTTGCTGGAGAATCTATCGAGAATGCATATGCGTCCATTACGCCGCCTTCAGTTTCAGGAACTATTAATAATATGTTTGGTGAGACTTTCAATCCATCAGACAGAGAAAGGTTTGCTAGTTTAGAAAGCAATCTAGATGGAGGATCTCGAAACGAAAACATTCAGAGAAAGGTTCAATCTATCATTGGCAGCACCGTCACATCTCATGGTAAAGCCCTTGCCTTTCGTTTGGGTATCCTAAATTTGTTTGTTGTACTTTTGTAAGTAATACTGAAAAATTGTCCATAAGCTGAACCAGGGGGATCTTAAACAATAGTCAGCACTTTTTAACCACTTTCATATATTCCCTCCAAGGCTCAATTCAACTTACAAGGCATAGTTATGGTTTGTTTGCTGAGCTAATAATCTTACTTGAACTCACTTGTACTGGCAGATATGGAATGGGATGCAACAAATCAGGCTGAAGCATCAAATCATCTTGGTGCTCATACTGAATCAAGACATCAGAATCTCCAATCTGTTGATTCTGAGATTAGTTTGAAATCTGAATACAAAGTTTCATCGTCATTGGCTAAGATCCAGGGTCAGCTGGGAGAATTCCGCAACTTCTTGAACCAGCCCAAATCTCAGTGTTCTGCCATGGGGTCATCATGTGCCACAACTACGCTGATCCATTCATCGTCAGCTCCTATGTTAAATGCTACTACCCATGTCTCTCGCTCGTATGTTGAGGCTGATCCGAATACAAATCCCCATGCTGTTCAAAGTCAAGGGAATTTGCCTTCTTGTCATCCGTTTTCCAAGGACAGCAACATTCTGCATGCTGATAAGGATGCCCCTGCATCTGAGATACCAGCCTCAACTATTGATCCAGAAAAAAGAGTCAAAGAGACAGATAAGTCCAAGCATCAACAGTGCACTACAGAAGTTCCAGTGGGATCTTCCAGTCATGGTAGCGACAGACAACCTAATACTCGTCTACCGGATGAGTTGCTTACCAGTTTTAGCTCACAGCCACAAAAATCAGACAAGCATGAAAAGGTTGCAAGTAGCAAAGGGCCATCAGCGCCTCGTAAAAGAAATTATGATCCAGACTTGTTCTTTAAAGTCAATGGGAAGCTCTATCAGAGGCTTGGCAAGATAGGAAGTGGAGGAAGCAGTGAGGTCCACAAGGTTATTTCTTCAGATTGTACCATATATGCGCTGAAAAAAATCAAGCTCAAGGGTCGTGACTATGCTACTGCATATGGATTTTGCCAGGAAATCGGATATCTAAAGAAGCTTAAAGGAAAAACCAACATCATTCAGCTAATAGACTATGAGGTACTTCCTTTTAGTTCATGTTCTGATCCATGGGGTAGTTATATTCTCTAATAGTTTCCTTCTTAACCGTAACACTAATTCTTTATTGCAATTAGGTCACGGATAAGACTTTACTCCAGGAGGTTATGAATGGCACAATGAGTAACAAAGATGGAAGAGTTAAGGACGATGGATTTATATATATGGTATTGGAATATGGAGAAATCGATCTGGCTCACATGTTGTCCCAAAAATGGAGGGAAATAGAAGGATCTGACCGGACTATTGATGAAAATTGGCTTCGGTTCTACTGGCAGGTTCTTACACTACCCATCAAGTTATTTTTGTTATGATACTAAACTGTTTCTTTTCTTTTGCATGGGAGCTCTTTCAGTTTATTCTTTTAGCAAATTTATAGAAAAACGTATTTAATTTCACATATTAATTGAAAAACATTTGCAGCAAATACTTCAAGCTGTGAAAACCATACATGAGGAACGCATTGTGCACTCTGATTTGAAACCCGCAAATTTCCTTCTTGTCAGAGGCTTTCTAAAGCTTATCGATTTTGGTATCGCTAAGGCCATCAATAGCGATACTACGAATATTCAACGAGATTCACAGGTAAAATCCTCCCATGCTTCTGTTTTTGTCATCATCATCCTCTTAAATACAAACAGTTGTTTTGGACTTAGCTTACATGCTGCTGATATCAATGGGGGTATGTATGTATTGTGACAGGTGGGGACTTTGAGTTACATGTCACCAGAAGCATTCATGTGTAACGAAAGCGATGAAAATGGAAACACTATAAAATGTGGAAGACCATCAGATATTTGGTCGCTTGGTTGCATACTATACCAAATGGTGTATGGAAGAACACCTTTTGCAGATTATAAGACTTTCTGGGCAAAGTTCAAAGTCATAACCGATCCAAACCACGAGATTACATACAGTGAACTTTCAAACCCGTGGCTTATCGACCTAATGAAGAAATGTCTAGCTTGGGACCGTAACCAAAGATGGAGAATCCCTGAGCTTCTCCAACACCCTTTCCTTGCCCCGCCCATTCCCCCGCCCATTCCACCCGAGCCTCGAGTCAAAACCATTAAACTGCTCAATCTTATAGCTGAATCTTGCGGTAGTGATGACGATAAAGCCAATTCCATGATCTCTCAGCTTGAGCAACTGCTTACAGATCCTGCTTCTCTTCCAAGAAATGATATGTTAGATTCAAGTGATCAAAAGCATCAACTTCTTTCTCAGGTTTCAGAACTTTGTGTTCAACTACAGGATCGGTTACGATGTCTTGGAGGGGAAAAAAGTAAGCATTAGTTATCTGATATGACTGTTTTTTGGATCTTGTAAATTGGTATGTTAATTGTTAGATTTGGAAAGAAGACTTTTGCTTATAATGTCCTGTTTGATTTCTTTGTTATGTATCATTTTGAGTGCTCGTTTTTTTTTTTTTTTTAAAGCAGATAAACCTGATTCGGTATAAAGAAAATTTTGTTATAAAATGTGATATAATTTTTATGATGTATCACCTAACTAATAAAAAATATTTTGTACCCGTAAAAGAATCAGAATACTTGAAGAGAAGATAGAGAGGTAGAATGATATTTGATCTCTCTTCTTATAGAATTTGTGAGATTGTTGTATGTATTTTACAATGAACTTGATGGTTTATATAGAGATAAAAAGACATGAATGAATAGTGATGGTGGTCTCCACATAAATGATTTACACCATTTATTTCTTAGTGGAATGTAGAAATGATTTACACCATTCATTTCTAAGTGGAATGTAGTAGTTGAATGTGTTTATTTTGATTTTCATAACACTCCCCCTTGGAGACCAGTGTCACTATCGTCTTTGCGTTATATCTTTGTTGCCTCGTTAAAAACCTTACTAGGTTAATCCAGTGGGAAAAACCATAGTAGGTAAAAAGAGTACAACCACGCAAACTCCCTCTCGAGTGATCTTATAAATCTCGTTGATGAAGCATTCCAATATTATGGACATGTTTTCTGAATGTAGTGGTGGGTAGTGACTTCGTGAAGAGATCTGCGGCATTGTCACATGATCTAACATACTTGATTTCGATAACTTTAGTCTTCTCAAGATCTTGAGTATATGAAAAGAACTTCAGAGAGATATGTTTGGTTCTATCACTTTTGATATATCCTTCCTTTGTTTGAGCGACACATGCATCATTGTCTTCATATAAGGTAGTTGGCTCTATGTTTACGTGTATCCCACAACTTGATTGGATGTGTTGACTTATTGATCTTAGCCATACACACTCTCTACTTGCTTCATGGAGCGCAACGATTTCAGCATGATTGAAGAAGTTGCCACTAGTGTCTGTTTCTGAGAACGCCAAGATATAGCAGTGCCACCAATCGTAAAAATATATCCAGTTTGTGATCGGGCTTTGTGGGGATCTGATAGATATCCGGCATCTGCAAAACCAACCATTTTGCCCGATGAATTTTTAGGAAAGAATAACCCCAAATCGATAGTCCTTTGAAGATAACGAAAGACATGTTTGATCCCATTCCAATGTCTTTGTGTAGGGAATGAAGTGAATCTTGCCAAAAGATTGATGGCAAAAGATATATCAGGACGAGTGCAATTTGCAAGGTACATTAGAGCTCCAATTGCACTTAGACATGGTACTTCTGGACCAAGTATTTTTTCATCTCTTTCACGTGGTCGAAAAGGATCATTTTCAACATTAAGTGATCTTACAACCATCGGTGTACTAAGAGGATTTGCTTTATCCATATTAAACCGTTTTAATACTCTTTTAGTATATGTTGACTGGTGTACAAATATTCCCTTATGAGAGTGCTCAATTTGTAAACCAAGACAAAACTTCGTTTGTCCGAGATCTTTCATCTCAAATTCTCCTTTTAAATATTTTGTTGCTTTCTGTATTTCTTCTTGAGTTCTAATGATGTTTAGATCATCAACATATATAATTACAAATCCGGATGATGTTTTCTTTATGAAAACACATGAGCATATAGGACTGTTCACATATCCTTCTTTTTCTAAGTGTTCACTTAGGCGGTTGTACCACATCCGTCCAGATTGTTTTAACCCATACAATGATCTTTGCAATTTTATTGCACACAACTCTTTTGGTTTGGATTTTAATGCTTCTAGCATCTTGAATCCATCATGAATTTTTATATAGATATTAGTATCTAATGATCCATATAAATATGCTGTAACTACATCCATTAGACGCATCTCTAGATTTTCATTAGCCGCTAGTCTCATTAGAAACCTGAACGTGATTGCATCCATAACGGGGGAATATGTTTCTTCGTAATCAATTCCAGGTTTTTGGGAAAAACCTTGGGCCACGAGATGAGCTTTGTACCTTATAATCTCGTTTTTCTCATTACGTTTTCGGACAAAAACCCATTTATGGCCGACTGGTTTTACACTTTTAGGTGTGAGCACTATATGTCCGAATACATTTCTTTTGTTAAGTGAATCAAGTTCGACTTACATTGCATTTTTCCACTTTATCCAGTCTTGTCTTTTCTGACATTCATATACTGACATTGATTCTGGATCTTCATTTTCTTCACTTATTTCCTTTGAAACAAGATATGAGAAAATGTCATCAACATCGTCCATTTTGTTTCGATTCCATATTTTTCCACTTTGGATGTAGTTGATAGAAATCTCATGATTTTCTTCAGATTCATGATGTTCCATATTTTTGTCAGGATAATGATTTGTCTCATCCTGAATATTTTTATTGAGGGAACATCATGTTTTTGAACTTTTTTTTTTTTTCTGGGATTTTTGTCCTTGGAACCGGTTGGTCTACCACGTTTCAAGCGTGTTTGAGAATCACATGTATCTTTTTCTTTTTCGCGTTTCTGTGGAATTTCTATTCGAGCATGGGCATTTGCAGCTGGTATATGTGACTTGGTTACTGCTTTAGTATCTGCAAATGTATCAGGTAATTGATTTGCTATACTCTGCAAATGCATTATTCTCCGAACTTCTAGTTCTGATTGCTT
>VBRH01000018.1:245369-256826 GCA_014578085.1 Cardamine resedifolia | reverse complement strand
AAAAAAAAAAAGGTTCTGGACCTTTCGGTGCACTCAAGTACGTACCAACAATTTCTTGGCGGGTCATTATTAATTTCAAGGGTCCTATAAAGGGTAATGATGGACTACTCGCCAATATTGCATTTCCCTTAAGAGATTTTTGAACCCAACCACGTTGTAGAAATATATATTTTTAAAAAAGCAGTAGCCTACTTGTCTCCCATACTACATGCTGAAAATTTTAATACCAACACAAATTAATATTTATAGGAAAATAAATGAAATCTTATTTATTTATTGTGTTTGTCGGCTTTGATTTATTATTTTTGTAAGATTCAAATGAGAAATGTGTGGTTCTGGTTCATATATTTTTCCTTTATAAAAACATTAAATAAATAAAATTTAGTATACTAAAGAGATATTTGGTTTTCGTTTCACTTCTAGTTAGTTTAGTTTTTAATAAAATATATTTAAATAAAAGTACAAAATAGTTATACTATTAAAGTAAAAATTGAACTTTTTTATACCTTTAAGTCATATCTTTAATTTAAACTGTCAAATTGATTTTCTACATTTTGGTTAAAATTAGATCAGTATTAAACATCATGCAACACCTACCTATATATGGCTTAACCAACACTGAAAAA
Organism: Cardamine resedifolia; assembly: GCA_014578085.1. Lineage (NCBI taxonomy): Eukaryota > Viridiplantae > Streptophyta > Magnoliopsida > Brassicales > Brassicaceae > Cardamine > Cardamine resedifolia. The sequence goes on along the minus strand of VBRH01000018.1, from coordinate 256,200 downwards.
TGGGCCGGACTTCCAACCAAGTGGGAATTATATAATGGGCCTAAAGAGAATTACATAATGGGTTCTTTGTTGTTTGCCTTCTTTAGTGACTTGTATATTACTGCAATTTTAATGAAAATTTAAATGAAACCCAACCATGAAAACGGGGAGACATCCAAGTACTAATATTTTTGACAATAAAAGGAGAAATAGATGATTATTAGTATTTAATTAGAGGTAAGGTGACAAGAAATCCCGGAGATATTAAAGACCGTACTTTAAGATAGTTGACGCGTGAAACACACCTTGCGTTTATGTTATGGGTTTATTTACTTCAATTCCACGTCAGCAGGCAGATACGTGAACCAAATAACCTCGCATGCCCCATGCATCGTATTTCACATCCTTACTCAACCCCTTCCTCCATTTATATAATTACAGCTTGGGGAAAAAAAAACCGAACCGAAATCATTTTAAATCAAAATCGAACCAAAATTTATATCTAATCGAATGCTAAAAATTTGTATACAGAAAAAAAAAACTAAATTTTGGTGCAACCAAATCAAATAAACAACTTTTTAATCAAATGTATACCAAAATTATTTTAGTTATTTAATATTTTTTAATCTACAACCAAAAACCGAACCAAACTAGATAAATCTTTTCGTTTCGTTAGGACCTGACAAACACGAAATATATACCCAAACCGAATAACCGGAAAACCAAATTTCCCAAGCCTATATAAAATGCCTAACATTAATCTCTTATAGTCATATATATATATATATAATATAAACAAGTCATTCACGTATCAATTTGGAAAACAAGAAATCAAGAAATGGGGAATTTTCTTAGGAGAAGCTGCTCTGTGCACCCGGCTTCCGACAATGGAGGAAGAGGAGGACACGTGGAGGAGCCGCTGCAACAACGTAGAAGGAGTTTGCGGATCAAAGTGAGGATGAGAAGAGATCAACTGGAAGAGCTTTTGTATTTGGCGGGTCGTGGTGATCAATCGGACGAAGGTGGTAAGATTGGTTTCATGATTCTTAAAGAATGTATGGAAGGTCGCTTACCGGCGAGTGTTCTTGGCTCCGGAGGTGATGTTCGGTCTCAACGGTGTGGAAGTTACTTGGTGTCTCGAAGGTTGAGTTCCATAACAGAAGAATAATAAATTAATATATGTATCTTCAATATATATAATAGCTTAAAGTTTAGATAGATACGACACTTTAATAACGTTTTCTAGATCATTTTTTTTTAAAAGGGGTATAAAAAAAAACAAAAAAGGGAGTTTCATTATCATTCAAGAAAGAAAGAAAGGTAGTATGTTTGTGTCATGTATTTAAAGATATGAATCATAAATGTAAATCCCAAAACTTGTTTGTTTGTCAACAAGTATAAAGTTTATATGTACACAGAATACTTACTTCTTCATTATTGTCGAAAATCTTAATGTTCACTTATCTGACTATAGTAGATTTGATGGCGCTTTAGCATCGCATATTTGTGGACATCGCAAGATATAATAAACTCACAGATAAACCTCAAATCTAATCCATAACATCAAATTAATCGAAAGCCATAAAACTATCATATCCGTTCCAAACAAGCCGTTGATCGACCCATCGAATCCACCGATTCTCTAGTGGAATGCAATTAAGTTTTTGCGTTTGGTCACAGCTGCTCAAAGTCCACCGTATACAATGCGACTCCCAATAATGGTAGTAAGATCTCCGCCTAGAGCGCTTCATCGGAGGGCTTCAAAATGATTGAATTCTTGTACCAAATAGAATTAGGATAATTATAAAACACTAATAATTAAAATGGTAATTAAAAAAAGGTAATTCTAATTTAATTATGATTATGGTTTACAGTATTCGGGGTTTTGTGTTTGCAAATAAGTTTTACATACCCACAATTTGATCAATGTCTGAAATTATAATATATAAAATTAATAATCTTTTTGTATGGTTTCCGCATAGTTAACGGTTAAATACTCCTATCGTCGAGATGCTATCCGTAACATTACGAGTGAATAGTGGATACCAATTCGAAATTCGATCATGCATTTTTTTGTGTAAAAAGTCAAGAATTCGATATTTTTAAACGAAAATATCTATTGTGTTTTTTACTTTTATAATACCAACGTTTACATTCCGTCAATCTATGTAATTAATAGTTAGATGGAAGATTTTTTTTGTTTTCTGTAGCTTGATAGAAGTTGAATTTACATTAAATTTAATGTAAACATTTTTTTGCATTTTTCAAAAATTAATTACTAAGTGCCGGTCAAAGTCAAATACCGTCTAAGAAGACCGAATAATTTTCGTCGTAAATATAAAGGCAAGTGCAGCCGAAGTCACTGTAGATCCTTGGCCCAACATTTATCGTTAGCCCATTATATAATAACTTCAAATGGGCCTGTTTAAGAAAACATTTAACTTTTTAGCTAAAGGTGAATGGTCTAAGTGCTCGACTTGATTAGACGCAGTTGCAATTACGGGTGTGGAGTTCGCAGAATCGGGTGTTTATGATTATAAATATTATTAAATAATTTATATGACTGGTTTAATAATTAAAAATAGGTGTGTTTGTGGGAAATTATTGACTGGTTGACAGCGGCTGCGATTGTTGTTTATATTATCAAATATATTTAAAATATATAATTTATATAAAGAAAAAAAATTGTATTAATATAGTAAAAATTTTAAAATGAAATTTTAAATAAATTTTAGAATAACTAATTAAATTATTTATTTTAAAAGATTTGAAACTTTTTTTGTTTAACAAATATTTTTATACTTATAAATATATTTTGGTTTAGTTAATACATATATAAAGCATTTAAGAATTTCTTATAGTAATATATGATTTAAAAAAAATCTTTTGATTTGATTTTATTGTTTGTAAAATTTTATTAGTATTATAAATTAAAAAATTTTAAAAATATATTTTTCTAACCAACCGCAATTGCTCGCAACCGCAAACGCTAGCTGGAATGAGCTTTTGAAATCTAGCGATTTCGAGCGGTTCGAAGTGATATGATACGATTTCTATGATTCGAGTGAACCAATCAAGTCCTAAATCGGAATGTGATGTCGCTTGAATTTCGTCATTGTTAAATTTACATTGGGTCTAAATTTTATATGTATTTTCTAATGCTTCTACGCATGTTATACTACTATATGATTTAAGGTTTTGACTCTCTGTTATGGTATCAATATGTTGTCACATCATTAACTTCATGGAAAGTAATTGACTTGATCTGCAAGTTAGTGTTTTCTGTTATGAAGTTATAATGGAGAGCACACAGAGAGGGATTGATTCAAGGCAGCTCGGAATGGGATTGATGGAAATTGAAGAAGTTGTGGATGTTCATGAGCTGCACATTTGGGCAATTACAGTTGGAAAAACCTCTGTTTTCTTGTCATGTCAAGATTAGTTAGACCAGAAGCTGATGATGATATTGTGCTGATTGAAACAAAGTGATTGATTACATCTGGAGAGAGTATCGTATTAGTCACGTTACCATATATACAAATCGAGCGTTAAAACAACAATGCAAGCTCGCTTGTTTTCTGTCATTTTCATGATCAAATTTCAATCTTTTTTCGCTTTCTCGTGTTCTCTTCTCTCCATTACATTGTTGTGACATATGCCATTGTTTTTTTTTTGTTTATGAAGAAGGTTTTATTTTGTCCCGTCTTGAAAAGGGTAATTAAAAGGACATAACTTTATCTGAGATTAGGGCTTGGTACTAAAGAAGAATCGGAATCTTTAACAATAGGCCAACCAAAAAGAGTGGGGGCATGTTTGTCCTGAGAGCAAGTAACCATAGCTCGTGTGCTACAGTTAACAACCATATCACACAGTACACAATGTGATAAAACAGATTCAAAATTTGTTGATAAGGTTTCTAAGGTCTTCGTTAACTATGCAAAGTCTCATTTTTTGTTTCTTTGTTACAGACCGGATCTGAATTTGGGACATTTTATGGGACAATTTATAGGACATACACTGTATAATGCCCTAGAAGCCAAGGCATCAATAGATAAGATTTCTCAGTGTTATTATATGATATCTAGAGAGTCAACCTTTTATATTAATTAGCTAATAATTGGTTGCAAAGTAAAAGACAAAATCCCACACTTTAGAAACCTTAAACTCAATTAAGAAGAAGATGGAGGGGCAGCATATAGTTTCTGTATAAAGTTAAGCTTTTGAGCATTCAAGAAAAGCAATAGTATGGTCTTGTGTGTATGATGTTATATGGTATGGGTATAGTGAAGAAAAGATGATTGAGACATAATGAGAAAGATGACACAAACCTAATGGAAGCTCTCTTACCCATGAAAGGTCCCTTTTTTACCTTCTTCTTCTGTGTAAATTTAGAATGTCCCCACAAAAGTCTCTGTCTCCACTTCCTGACAAATCTGCCTCCACCAATAATCTCTCTCTTTCCTCTGCTCTGCTCAGCTTCACCAACTCTTAGGGTACCCAAATGTTATCTATTTTTCTTACCTCTTTGTATTTTTACAGCTCCTCTGTTTCCACTCTGCTCAATCAATAGCTACTAAAGAATGACTCACTGTTCTATATAAAGATAACAGTTACTAGTCCAGAAAGGCTCAGAATCAGAAGAGAGTACATGAGTTTCCTCTTCTGCTTCTTTGGTGATTCTTTAGCATTTATTATTATTACATATCAATCAAGAGCTCTCAAATGGAGAGGTTTCAAGGACACATCAACCCCTGTGTATGTTATCTCTTGCTTATTTTAGAAAGCTTTCACTCTCTTTCTTCAATCTCCTCTCTTCCCTTGAATCATTTTTTCCATACTCAGAGACATGGACTTGCATTTACTCATTCCTAATTAGTCTACAGTCATGCTTGCATTTAATGCCTTTGTTGTTTGTTTTATAGAAAACAATAACAATTTCTGCAATCGATTATGTTTCTCTGAAAACATTCCATTTCCCCTTCTACTTTTGTTCATCTCTCTTTCTCTTTCAATCATAGGCGCGCACAACGGGTAAACTCATTCCTATGTCTTTCTTGCAGTTTTTGGATCGAAAAGCGGATGTGAGAAGCCTCCAAGTTGAAGGAATTGCAGAGGCTCAAAGCTTGGCCTTTAAAGAAGAGGAAGAAAGCTTGCAAGATACAGTTCCATTTCTACAAATGCTGCAAAGTGATGACCCCTTGTCGTTTTTTTCAATCAAAGAGCCAAACTTTCTAACGCTAATGTCTCTTCATACACTCAAAGAGCCTTGGGAACTCGAAAGCTATCCGGAATTTCATTCACCAGTCCAATCCGAAACCAACCGCTTCTATCAGAACCCATCCATGGAAGGAGCACATCAAGCTTTGTCAAGCCAAGCAAACATGATAATCCCTTCTTCTTCCTCAACACTATACACTGCAAATTCAAGACGCAAGCGCAAAAACAGCCACTTGCTGCCTCCAGAAAAGAGAAAGAGGAGGAAAACTAAACCAAGTAAAAACGTTGAAGAGATTGAGAATCAAAGAATAAACCACATTGCTGTTGAACGAAATCGACGGCGTCAAATGAACGAACATATCAACACTCTTCGTGCTCTTCTCCCACCTTCCTATGTCCAACGAGTAATAACAAAATAATAAATACATTAAAGTTTCAACCTTTAATCGTCAAAACCTTATCAAAATCCCTTAATCTGTTCTGCAGGGAGACCAAGCGTCTATAGTAGGAGGAGCAATAAACTACGTAAAGGTCCTTGAACAAATCAAGCAATCTCTTGAATCACAAAAGAGAACGCAACAGACGAGTGAAGTAGTAGAGAACACAAATAATCATCTCTCAGGCATTTCATCGAACGACTTGTGGACGACTCAGGAAGACCAAACTTGCATTCCCAAAGTCGAAGCCACTGTGATACAAAACCACGTCAGCCTTAAAGTTCAATGTCTGAAGAAACATGGACAATTTCTCAAAGGAATCATTTCGCTCGAAAAGCTTCGACTCACTGTTCTTCATCTCAGTATCGCATCTTCGTCACATTCCTCTGTCTCTTATTCCTTCAACCTCAAGGTAAACACTACTTTCCATTTTTATTTTATTTTTTACTTCAATTAACAGAAACCCAACATTGAAAAATCTAATTAGCTTTAATTATCAAAATTAGATTTTAATTTTAATTTTTTTCAATTTTATTGGAGTAGATGGAAGATGACTGCGACTTAGAATCGGCGGACGAGATTACGGAGGCGGCGCATAAGATTTTCGATATTCCGACGATTTGATTAACACATAAAATTCCAAAAGAAATATAACACAGCTGACAAAATGGTATCTTTTTTTCTCTTTTTAATCATTTTTTTGAATTAGGAGGAAAAAAAATCGTTTTTCGTTATTTCGTTTTCCGACTGACGGAATTAAATTCTGGTTTGTTCGTATATTATTGGACTATTCGATCATATCATTTAGGCTTTGGGTGTTTTGTGGATTGGGTCCCATCTAATTAAATGTTTGACCTTTTGCGTCTTTATGACTTTATGATATTTCATTAATCATGGTTTGACTTTTGTCTCTATTTTAAAGGGTTGACTTTCCGCTCATTGTCAATGTATTGTGTATGATGCGACTTAAGAGTTTATTCAGCGACCACTGTTTTAGTTTGCCATATAGCCACATGGGCCTCTAATACTACTTGTGGGGCCACAAAATAAGCCCATACAGCCCAAGTAACTAAAAAGAAGTGAAATGTAGAAACCAATGTTTTGAAAACAAGACCGGACACCGATTCGTCATCATCATTGGGTGATTGGTCGGACCGATTCAACGAGTCGAACCAGATTTTTGAATATTTATATATAAATTTATGTGTATATATATAACACTAAACTTGACGAAACATAAAATATAATTAAAAGAATTATTATTGTGTTTTTCAATAGAATACAAAACAGTTGAACAATATATATTGATTATTAAAATTATACAAACAAATAATAAGAGATTAAATATGATTCATTCTTTAAATTTCAACATGAAAAAATAATGTTCAGGAGAAAAAAGGGTAAAATATGTAGATATAAAAATTTATAATCAATTTATATAAGTAAATACATATTTTTCTTTATTAGAATTACTAAATAGCAATCAAAATGAAAGTTAAAAAATATATGAATTTAAAATTTAGTTTAAATATTGACTTATAAATTCTAATTTTATTTAAATTATGACATAAATTTTGTGAACCGGGTTTTGATATCGAACCGGATCACCGGTTTTACCGATTTTTTGCTGATTTTACTAGTTTTAATCAAATCTGTGTTTTACCTTTACTCGAAACCGGTTAGATGGCCGATTCCCGGTTGAATCAGTCCGGCCCGGTTTTAAAAACACTGGTAGAAACAGAATTGGCAGGCACCAAACAAGCTTGCATTTTTGGTATTTTTAGCTATTGATATTTGTACTATACAATGAGGGAGGTAAATACTTTTGGTCACAGCATCATCAATATAGAAGTAACCGTTTCGAAATTTCAAGAGAGAGAAAAAAAACCCCAAATGTTATTAACTTGGACTCAAGCCAGAGCCATGAAAGTTTCTTCTGTACAATGTCGCTGTCGATTTAGCTAAAGATGAGACCGACGATGCTGCAAGTTAGAGATGTAGTAGAGAATACGCTTCTTATCGTCAAGGGTTAATGAGAATGGAGGGTTTAGAGATAGAGTCACTGCTTCCTCGATTATAAAGGAGAGTAGAAGAATTGCTTTATTGTATAATGTTGCTGCACTTTCCTTGTTATTCAAATATTCTTCAGCCTGAAATATAAAAAAAAAGTTTGGACCGTCAAGCCACCAAAAAAGTTTTAGACTTTAGGACATATGGGTGGATAAAAAGGTGGAAGCTTTTCACACAAAGTTTCAGACTTTAGAACAAAATGGTAAAAGATAGAAACTTTTTACTTACCCCACCACTCTTGCCGAATGCTAGTGCCCTCTCGTATATTGTTTCCATGGCGTCAGGCATATGAGTGGTGGCTGCAATTAAACGAAGGAGATGCCTTCAGAGAATTGCTAAGAAGCATAACAGGGAATTGCTCGGTTAGGTACTAACCGCTTGTTTCGTTTAGTTGAGTTGATGAATTCTCGGCTTGATTAAACGCGGTTACAAACTCTTGTGTCACCCAGGTTTTAGCTGGTGCAGGTGAATTTAAATCTGGAATTGAAGTCTCAGGAGCTGTGGTTGGATCTGGGGGGTCCACTCTATTCTCTCCAACGGCCATCATCCAAGAATCGCATATCTCTAAAGCTTTTGTCCAGACAGCTAAAACGACTAGCGTAACAGCAAAAGATTCCTTTACCTGTCCTGCATTGCCCTGTATGCAACTGTGTTAGAAGCTCTAATGTTATCATTCAGGACCCGAGATCTTAGGAGTTAAAATTACCATCTCGCGAGCTAGTTCTGTGAGTACTTGAGCATACTGATGCAAAAGTTGGAGCTTAGTTGGAGGATGAACAATCGTTAAGCGTTGTACTTCTGTTAACAGATATGATCCGCTTGCTGGTCGTGGAGCTGACACATCAGATAATGGTCTCTGTGCTTCAAGTGAACTCGATGACACTTTTTCATTCCTAGGTAAGAAATTAGGAACCCCGGAATCTTGCAATGATGCGTCGAAACAATCTGATGAACCTTCCAGCGAGGCAGAAGGACGGTTTACAAGTACATACTCTCTCTCTATAAGCTCAAGTGAGTCAACAACTACACGAACAACAGTAGCAAACAATTCTGAGTGAATCAAGCTTATAAAAAGCAACAGAGATTAGACACAAAATGCGAATAACAAACCTCCAGCTTGGTTTGATGAGCATTGTCCCTCAGTGTCTTTTTTAGTCTTCTCAAAAGAGATATGTGGTATTAAAATTTGAGAATTTGAGGCACTAGAGGAACTCCCATATTTGTAGACATTCTCTGCACTTGATTTAAAACGGTTTGTACTGCTCGGTTGTGTGGAGGGCAACGATGATTTCCCCGTAGAGGTAGTAGAATCAGAACGCTCAGCATCCGGCATTTGTCTAACAACATTGGTATGACAGATTAAGTGGAGACCGTTTAAAGCTTTTAATGATGAAGGTTGGTTTAGTCAAAATCTCCAGACATTACCTTGGTTCTCGAAGGAACATATGACTGAAGAACTCTCGGAATGTCAAGCGTTCAACTGCAGTCAAAAGACCCGTGTTTTCCTTAAAAAATTGATTTGATTGATCATAAAGAGAAGTAGACCAAAAAAAGAAGTATACTTGGGTTTCGACGGAGAAGACTTCTGCACAGATCAACACAATCGGGATGAATCTCATTCAAAGCATCTTCAGGAAATTTCAACTCAGTATCTCTCACAATGTTATGAAAAAGCTGTAGAGATCAAATCATCACAATAAGTTCACTAGAAGTTCACATAAGAAGCAATTCAATTAATTTAGGCTAATGAACCTGGATGTGATTATTTCCATCAAAAGGTGGTTTTCCAGTAACAAGTTGAAACAAAATCGCACCGGCACTCCATAAGTCAGCCTGAAACATCCAATACAAAAGAAAATAATGAGAATTAAAAAAAAATCGAAAGATCAAATCTTTTCTAGAATTGATGAAGCTTCTTCACCTTTGCATCATACTTTTGGTTCCTGATAATTTCTGGAGCCATATACAATGGAGAACCGCAAAAAGTTTCCGCCATGCTCTCAGGTGTTAGAGACCTACCAAAAACCCAAAATAACATACCAAACAGTGGATGTCACCAAACTAAGACCTTTCCATAAAAAGAAAACACTTTTTTGGAGATATGAGATACAGAGATGTAACCAATACCTTGCAAATCCAAAATCTCCTATCTTTAGCAATGGAGTTACTTCCTTTGAAGATAAAAGTAAATTCTGAACAGTTGAAAGAAGAACATAGCCGTGATTAGTCTTTAGCAATAATAAAGAGAATCAGTAGCGTTTATTCAGTCACCTGAGGCTTTAAATCTCGGTGAATAAAATGCTTCTCTTGAAGTACTTGTAACCCCAAAGCTACCAAAACAACACAGACCTAGTTAGAAACATGAAAAGACCTTATATTAAAAAAAAAGGAAAACAGATAAATTTTGTTTACCCAATTGCCTCATAAAATGCTTAGCAACAGCTTCTGGTACTTTCCCATGGAGATTGATGTAACCAGCAAGATCACCTCCACTGCAATACTCCAATACAAGGAATATTCTATCTCCAGTCTACAAAATTCGAATCCAAAATCCCCAATTTCAATTTCAATTTCCAGTGGAATTATCCAAAGTTCAACACTTTTAGTAGAAGAGATATGAAAAGAAGGAAGCAAACCTCGATGGCTTCGTATAATCGGATAATATTGGGATGATCGATAGTGCTAAGAATCGAAATCTCTTTAAGAAGATTATCTCTGACTTTAGGGCTAAGAAGTTTCTTATCAATCTCTTTCACAGCGACTTCTAAACCAGACGATCGATGCTTGGCTAACCACACCACCGCAAACGAACCAGACCCAATTCTCGGGCCAAGTTCGTAGTCACCCACAAGTCGTGCCGTCTCCATCCGGGTTTCGGGTTTTGACCCGTTAGACTTTCGGATCCTTTCTTGAATCAACCTCCATTGTTTTCTATTTTACTAACTCACAGATTTTAAACCAACGAAGGAAACAGTGGACCGGGAAAAAAACAGAGAAAACTCAAAACTTTTTTTTGTTCTTCTTCTGGATTTGGAACATGAAACTGTTTTTGTTTAACGAAAGGAGACGATGTAAGTGATTGATTTTATATACAGTAAAGCAATCAAAGTTTTTTTTTTTTTTTTTTT
>VBRH01000018.1:231163-241359 GCA_014578085.1 Cardamine resedifolia | reverse complement strand
CATCATAGTGTATCTATGGCAAACTTTTTTCATTTGGAGGTGCAATTCAAATTTAAATCTAGAATGAAAAGGAAGATTTATAGAATAATAATAGAATTATAGATAGGTCCCGTGGCTATAAGGGTATATGCTTTGAAAAGGGCGACGCTACGACGTCTCCTTCCTAGTTTCCTCCATTTCTATATAAATTAAACATTTCATATCATTTTCACCATTTTATTCAGATTCTAGAAATAATTTGTTTTATTCGTCATTGTTACTTTGCAGAGAAACACTAAATCCCACTGGCTAGCCGGATAGGGTAATATTTGGACCGATTAATTGTTGTAAATAATATATGTAATTTAATTTTGGAGGCGTTATCATGAAATAAAGAAAGAAAAAGTGGGTGTGTATGTATATTATAGTACCATATATTATAGTGTTAAAAAAAGGAAAGTTTTTTTTTTTTTTGTCAATGAACAAAAAGAAAGTTACAACCATATTATTATAAGTTAATTTGTATGTATAGAGGTATGATATATTTATTTAATCTCTGATGAAGAACGATCAAACCAACAAAAAAAGACATAGGTTATCGCCTGAAAGTTTTGTGACCACTCAATTATGTAATGTGAGATGAGAGTTTGGACCACTTCGATCAATGTTCTTTCATCAGTTTCACCTACTCTTAAATTTTTAAAATTTTTAAGACTCAAAATAAAACATGAACTTTAACCTTTGTTTAAATCCAGCCTTAGTTAAGATTTAAGACTTACTTAACTGATTGTTCACCCTTAATTAAGCCGAAGTTAGCTAGCGAGACATGAATGGTGCTTTGTCTCTTTCAGGACCACTCACCACGTACGTAAATAACGATAAGATTTAACATGAATTTACGTGAAATTTTTTAAACAAGCTTATATATACTGTGGTCTTTCATTGGGAGGGGTCATGTGAATGCCACGTCTTGTTCTAGAACAACATGTGTATTATGTATTGTTTACGTGATGTCGGTCTAAATAATGAGCTGTACACAAACTGAAATTGTATCGATTTTTGTTTTTGATTAAATTTTTTTTTTAATCCTTTAACAAAAAATATATTTACATCTCATCCCTATAACTCTAGATACTTTGGTCGGTCCACGAGAACTAGACTGTGATATTATTTATTTTTTCACGTGATATCATAGATAGATTAAAGCATGATTTATTGTTAACATATAAATCCTCCTTTGAGCTTTCAGCTTTGTAATGATATTTTCACTAACTTTTGATGAAAAATGTTTATTTCGTTTGTAAGCATTAGTTTGTTCTCTTTTCTTATCCTTAGTTATAGTTGTAAACATATCCTTGGATTTTCAGCTTCATAAAGTGAACTTCACAAAATTTCATTAAAGGAATGAAGCAATTTAAGCATAATAATAATTGATAGATTAATAGTAAATAATTGGAAAAGAAAACCCAATTCAGCCCACCATTTCAGAGTCGCAGATAGTGATGAATCGCTTTCATTTAGTTTTATAAGTTCGAGGAGACATAAGACAATTCTCCGTAATACATATACCTTATCTAATAGGCACAACAAAATATAAAATATAAAATATAAAATAAAACGGAATCTAGCTAGTCCTTAAATTGTAATCATGTTTTCCAAAAAAAGATGGGTATGAGTTTAAGTCGTCAGGTCCTAACTTTTCTCTTCTAGTAAACTTGTTAGGTTCAAACTTAAGAATTACGACCCCAAATATTTATCGTGTGTTATATAAGTAAGCCTTTTTCGTTAAATAATATATTTACATTTTTACCCTTATATAACCCTAACTGGAGCATGTTTATTACACTAATGTTTCTAATAACAAAAATGACAAGTAATGGTGAATGTGATTACATGCATGTGTTACAACATTTGTATCGCATATATTTATACAAAGGTATTTGTTCTGTCAATTAGTTGTACACATGTATGAATGACCTTTTTTTACCTATTTTGTCTCGAATTAATTAGATGTGTGAATTTTCCTCTAAGTAAGACTGATGGCAAACATATGAAAAGTCAACAGTAAAGACCAAAACTATAAAACATAATGTCATATTGTCCTTGTAAAAGCAATTTGAGAGGCAGCCCATCCCAAAAAGCCTTACCACAAATCCTCAATAATTAGCATTTATTATTCACTGTTCATGAAAATCCAAAAGTCTTCTCTTTAGTTTTAGATATTTTTTTTTCAACAAAAAACAAAACTCTATTTCTAAGCACACGACATTATCATCTGTTTCTCCTCATATCCCAACCATTTAGTTTTTCTTTTTCTTCCTTGAATAGTACAATAAATATTTTGACTGGTTGGCAAAAAAAAAACTGCTGTTGTCATTCCATCTAAAATAAATAAATTAGAGATATTTTGTTGGTATATCTTAAATTTTATTCGGAATCTAAAAACTCCAATATAATGACAATTTTATCCTTAGTTAATAACTTAAAATTAAAAAATAAAAATAAAATGTTTTGATTATGTATTTCTGAAAAATTAATCTAATTTTAGTTTTTTTTTAATAAAAAATCTGAGTTTATTCAAATTTTAACATCAAAAAAACAAAAAAATCGTAGTTTACTACCGAAATTCAAAATTATCAAATTATGACAAGAATTTAAAAGGTTTTCTTAAAATTTTAAGAAGAACTTTAAACGTTTAAGATAACCTTTCATAATTTTATTTTAGTAATTTTAGATTTGTAAACAGATAATGATAAATTTATATAAAAAAAACAAAGCTAAAATGGTAGTTTTGTCAATAGACAACATGCATTACGTGGGTTTGAACCAGAACAGTGATAGAGTAACGATGCCAGAATCAACTAATACGCTACATATAATGGTTGGTATATATATATATATATATATATATATATTTTGTTGGTAAAAAAAATAATGGTTAATATTCTTTAGAATTATCTTCTTATTTTTTATTTTTTTGTAGTTTATAATATAAATCCTTTTTTTTTGTCAATAGTTTGTATAAAATGTCTATTTGTGGTTTACAATTAAACTTTACAAAGAAACAAACAAACTAATATAAACTTATTCTTAGCATAGTGATTTACAACCCAAATTATGAGAAACATATTTCTCATATTCAAAATTTATGACACACTATTACTGTATTTCATATTTTTCTTTAATTCTTCTTGTGAATGATTACCATTTGATAATATTTGTTCACTTAAAAAGCCAAATAAATGTAAATGAATAAGTCCATATGGAGAAAAATGAAACGAGGATGGTAGAAAAAGGACAAGAAGCTCACATGAACAGAACCAGATTGTTCATGGGTCCCCTCTCACCTCTCTTCTCTCTCCTCTATACCCATATCTCTTTCAATCTTATATTACATGACTTCTCTCTCTCTCCTTCTTTGTTCCTTGTTCTTGAGAGATTGTTCCTAATTTGCTTTTCCTTTCTCGGAATTGAAGAGCTTATTACTCCATAAACAGTAGAGAGAGAACGTTTCAATAGAGAGAATCGTGCTAATCAGTGAAGTTAGGCAAAACCCACTTTCTACTTTTGTATAATTAGGTCAATCTCATCCACCACCATCCTCTTCTCTCCTCCAATTCTCTCAGTTCTGCAATTAGGGTTTTATCTATCTCTTGAATGGTGAGGAAGTCGAATTAATCCAGAGAGATCTGAGATTAACAAAACAAGAAGATGAATCTTGATCAAGAAGAGAAGCCAAGTGAAGAAGCTTGTTCATCAATGGAGAGAGAGCACATGTTCGACAAAGTAGTAACACCAAGCGACGTAGGGAAACTAAACCGACTCGTGATCCCAAAGCAACACGCAGAGAGATACTTCCCTTTAGATAACTCATCAACAAACGACAACAAAGGTTTGCTTCTAAACTTTGAAGATCGAAGTGGAAACTCATGGAGGTTTCGTTACTCTTACTGGAACAGTAGCCAAAGCTATGTCATGACTAAAGGTTGGAGCCGTTTCGTCAAAGACAAGAAGCTTGATGCTGGAGATATCGTTTCTTTTCAGAGAGATTCAAGTAATAAAGATAAGCTTTTCATAGATTGGAGGAGACGGCCTAAGATTCCCGATCATCATCAAGCTTCTCACCAATTCGCCGGAGCTATGTTCCCTAGGTTTTACTCTTTCCCTCCTCAGATGCCGACAAATTACGAAACTAGTCATAACCTTTATCATCGGTTTCATCAACGAGATCTAGGAATTGGATACTATGTGAGGTCAATGGAGAGGAATCATCCAACGGCTGTGATTGAATCTGTGCCCGTGATGGTGCAAAGGAGAGCACAAGTGGCTGCTATGGCTTCAAGAGCAGGAGGGAAGAGGCTAAGGCTGTTTGGAGTTGATATGGAGTGCGTTGGAGGAGGAGGAGGAGGAGGAAGTGTAAATAGTACGGAGGAAGAGTCGTCGTCTTCCGGTGGTAGTATGCCACGTGGCGGAGTTTCTATGGTTGGTGCTGGTTCTCTCCTCCAGTTGAGGTTAGTGAGCAGTGATGATGAGTCTTTAGTAGCAATGGAAGCTGCAAATGTTGAAGATCATCACTTCTTTACCAAGAAAGGAAAGTCTTCTTTGTCTTTCGATTTGGATAGATGATGATTATCAGATATTTAATCACCTTTTTAAATACGTACACGTAATATTCTACATATATATATGATAATTATACATATATATATGACACAAGGATGATGTCTTTCAAGATTTAATTAATGATATTATCAAGAAATAACATGCGTGTTCTAAAGATTCGTGATTTTGAACCAAAAGAAAAAAAGATTCGAAATTGATTCTAGTGAATTCTTTTGTTTTGATTCCGACTTGTTATTCAGAAAAAATTGAAGCTTTTTCCTTAATGAGTCTCCTATTTAGCCATGGTTGGTCCTGTATATACACAGAACAGATCCTTCGGATAGGGATCAGTGTAAAACTTAAAAACTCATGTCCCTCTGGTCAGAAATTTATCAGAAGATATGGGCTGTCTTAGAAAAGTTAAATGTGTATATACATATTATATAATATGCAGTTGCAAATTGTGTAAATAATGACATTAAATGGTTATCGATCTTTTTACTTTGTTTAGCTTATTTGATATGGCTGCTGTCCTGTTACTGCTGCAGTTCTGATGCTGTTGCTGCTGCTTAATTAGTCAAGCAGATTTTGCAGCTTGCAGGAGATGGACAGAGTCCAAAATGGATATTTTATATCTACATTTTATGTTTTATTAGATCTTAAAGAGTTTTTTTTTTTTTTTTTTTTTCATCTAGGTAAGACTGAAAAGGTATGATCTGTTTTCACACAGATCGCTGATGCATTAATTGTTTCAGAAGTAAATATTTTTATTTTATTTTCTTAGTTAACAAACTGGTTTATTGTCTGGACCATTGCACAACGCAAGGATTGTTAATGTTAGTCTTGTTCGGTGTGAGAATGCATTTGAATAATCCCTTTAATTGCATTCCGTTTGTAATATCAAGATTTTTAACTAAAGCTGAAATTAACTAAGCTACTTATTATACAACGTGAATATGTGATGATAATTATAGATTATGTACATTATTCTGATATCGTATAACGTAGTATACGTGTACATACATCTTCTTGTTTTTAATGATCTGTGCATATATAGCCACAAACATTAATTAGGCAAATATAACACCAAATCTAGGGCTTATAGCTAGTTCCAAAATGAGAAATAGATATTTTGATAGTGTAGCTTTGTAAAGCCTTAATTAATGTGTATTGGTAGACTGTCATAATAAAATTAAGCATTCAAGTTATCCACGAATGATATTACATAATAAAAACATTATAGCCTTTTGGAAGGGTTTAAATAAATTTTAGGTGTTTCAACAGTATGAGAAGTGACCTTATATTATATATATATATATATACACGAACGTGAACGCATGCAGGCATGAATATGAAACAGATATATAAAATGCATATATATTTTATATATAGAAATAGTTGTCTAATACGCACACTATAACTATAACAAATACGTTATTTTAATTTCACCATATATCATCATTTATATAGTATAAGATATTTCTTTGATGTTAGATAAGAAAGGGTTATTCCTTTTTTTTTTGTACACCAAGTTAAGAAACGGTTATTCATGTATATATATCTATATGTATGTATACGATTTGCTACTTTTGTGATGAATATTAGCTTGAAAAGGGATAGAAATGTATAGATTTTCAACCTATATAGTTCGTTAAACTAAGCAAAACCAGGAGCATGTCAGCTAAAGTCATGAGCCTATATGTACCATAGGTGTGAAAAAAGCCATCGAAATCAGCGAGGGCTATATCTTAACCTATAGATCACATATATAATGTAATAATATAATTGCCTATTTACATGTGAGGAGCAAATGCGATCTATATTAGACTGAGCTACAAATAATGATGATGATGATATGTCCATGAGCCACGCATACCCAAAAAAACAAAAAAAAATTAATTTAAAAATGTATGCATCCCTCGACGAAAGTAATTTAAAAATTCTAATGTTGTTTTTAGCATCATACTACTTATTAGTGAGCAAACATAGGCAATGAAATTTTCTTGAAAAAGCTAACTTGTTCCATTTTCCCAAGAGTTAAATAGAACCAAAATTTCGAATATGAGTATCCAAGATCAATACTTTGTTTCAAAATTTCATACCACAAAGTCAATCGTCGGACTGAATTCGTGTAATGCCGCGTTCGGTAGGTTATGAAAAAGATGAATTTTCATACTCATCTTCTTAGGTTGTGAGTCTTGTGACTTGCTTTTGTCTCGACCAATGTGGCATAATTTTGTCGACAAAGTTGAACTCTATTGAATTTGAACCACAAGCTGATTAATTAATTATGACAAATGAGTTTCCAAACTTTGATTGATTCATAATCAATTACATTCAAACCCGATTAGGAATCTTATTACTAGTGAGCTAGAGAATGTAGATAACCTTCAATTAAAACTGATGATTTGAAACATTTAGAGCTAAAGCAGAAACAGAACCAACCCATGATTCAAAACAATTGGAAAAATTTGGAGCCAAGAGCAGAATGACAACCATTGAATATTGATTCAAAGCATTTGGTTGGAAATAGAAAGGAAAGTGAATATTCAAATTTGCTTAGCTACTCTTCTTGTTCAAGGAATATTCATGCCATTATATTATGCTCAATCTCCATGGATTAAGTCTCAACCATATTCACTTTCTTACTGCTATCACTAATAGCAGATTCTTCAAGTATCTGACAAATGGTGTTTTTACTTGAGAGCAAAACAAACGAAGAAGAAAATCCAAAGACTCGACCTTTAAAGGAAACCCGAAACGAAAATTGATAGCGTTGAAAGTATTAAAGCATATCTCTGTATATAATGTATTATTGCAACAGAATCAATTACATATAAAGAAACCTACTCAAACTTACACAGGATAGCAAAAACCCATTCTACGTGTGATCTATAAAGTATGACAAAAAAGCTACAAACGAAACGGAATTAAATTTCTTCTCTAATCACAGAGATCAGAAAACACCAACGACAAGAGAGAGTCCGAGCAAGAAAAGCCAAACTATATGAATCAATAACAGAGCTTGACCCGGAACAGAAGCACTTCCGGCATTACCTACGTCACAAGCTCCTTTTTTTACTACACGAGCGCCATGGCAAGCTGCGTCGGGACAACCGCACCAGTATGTGACTCCATCGGCTCCGCAAACTGGATCCGCTCGGAAACAGTTAATTGTGCATCCACCCGACTTCAAATCCCCGGAGCAGATGTCGCCGCCGGATTTATCTGGGAGATCATCGGCAGCTTGTAAGCCGATCAAGCAGAAAACCAATAAAAGAAAGGGAATGCTCACTGATAACGACCGCATCACGTCAAATTGTGAGAGAGATTTTTAAAACCCAGAAATCTAATCAACCCTAGAAATTCGTGGTGACGGGAGAGGAAATTTTTTATTCGCGTTCAAAAGTGTTTTCAAACCCTAATTTCAGTGGATTTGGGGATTTTCTCATAGCGTAAACGTGTTGTTTGAATTGGTGGTAGTGGTACAGCTGGCCCGCCCACCGAGCGAAGTAGAATACGAAAAACTACGCGCATTTTTTAATCCAAACCATCAAACGTCATGTCGTTTATTAATCAAGTCAACTTCGGTTTGCTACCAATTGCTGAAAAAATTCGTACCGACTCGGTTTATATGGGCAAATGCTCTGTACTCTCTAGCCTCTAGGTGTTAAAGCAATTTTTTAGTAACGTGGGTTAAGGAGGCTTCCACGTTAATTTTGAATCTTTGATAATCTATTGATAAATTGTCTTAACATTTTACTATTTTAGTCATTATGAAGAAAACTTCTGATCTGAGTTTGAACCAAATAGTAGAGCGGCCATGAGTCACTTCCTTAGTTCCTGATTTAGTCCAAACTTAACTGCAGCTCTTTATTGGATCAGGTTCACTGCAACCCAAGTGCTCCTTTAACGGTTGATTATCTCTTGCGGCATATGGTCATGCCATCGCCGATTGGTACCTAATGAGCAAAAGAAAGGTGAAAAACAACAAGCATGAGTTTGGAAGAGCTCGTTTTGTTGCCGCACAAAGCGATACATTTCAGAAAGAAAGAGAAAAAAAAAAAAAAACTCACCAAACTAATGCTTACACGTTTATCATCCATCAAATTTTTGTTGAAATTCCTTATGCTGATAGTCTTCGCATCGTTCACCTGTTGAATTCATCGTTACAAAATTATGGTCTTCTTCTCATTGGAGAAGCTTTTCGAGAATGATTATGGTAAGATGAATACCATAGGATCTGCAACTCGTCCATGCCAAAGAACATTATCCATCACAATGATTCCACCGACTCTGACCTGCGTTAACAGAGATAACCGCTAAAGTTACCTTGGCTACTACGGAAAAGAGACTAGCATTCTGATTTTCGTCTTACAAGTTGAAGAAGCAATTCGAAGTAGTCCTGATACATCCTCTTATCAGCATCGACAAATGTAAAATCATAGCTACAAATAAGAAAAGCTGAAATTTAGGCAATCATTTCAAATAGAGCCACACTCAACATTAAAACGAAAGAAGCTTACTGTATTTACCTGGATCCTTCACCGTTCTGAATCATGGATTTTAAGGATTCTGCTGCTAAACCATGTTTGACAATAACCTGACTAGAGTAAACAATCGAAGAATTATGCAGTTGCTCGTAATGAATCTATAGATATACCGAATCGACAAGAGAGCAAAAAACATGTCATAAGGTGTCCAAGAGGCCAAATATGTTGAGAAACCATTTTACAAGTATGGTATCAGTATAATTAAGATAAGAATCAAGACTTCAGTCACAAATAAGATATATTTTGGTCTCACCTTGTGAGAGACTCCGGCAAGCTCATAGTACCTCTTAGCAACTTCAAGAGAATGAAAATCCCTTTCACAGGCAACAAGACACCCTGATTCTGGCAGAGCCAACGCCACAGCCAATGATGAATATCCCTGTTGGAAACTCGAGCTCGTTATCATTCTCATAAGTAACGAAATTGAAGCCAACAAAACAATGCTCAGGAAATTCATAGGGACGAAGATTAAACACCGTGTAAACTCCAACTTCAATACATCTTTCTGCTCCAAGAATCTGTACAAGCATTGCGAGCAATTGCGCTTGATCAGGCGATACCTACAGCCAAAATCAAATGTAAATTTCCAGAAAATTAGCTTAGTAGTGACAAGAACAGCAAATTCCAAACAATTAGCATAAACCAGAGCTCATCAACAAGCTGAAACCAATAAAAGAACCCTAATCCTTACCTGCATTTGACTACCTCGCATTTTAGCAGTCTCTTCTCGAAGTTGCCCCAAAATCTAAGCAAGACACAAAATCACAAGTAAAATCCCTAGAAATCTGAGAAAACCAAAGCAGAGGAAGAGTTACAAACCTTAGGCTCGCGAACGTTGGAGAGTACATAGTCGTAAAGGCGAGGAGTGAGACTGATAACCTGTTTGTTTCCGTACTTCTCGTCGTCAGCCACAACAATAGGAGTAGCCGCAGCGCTCGAGCAGTTTCTGATTAGCCGGCGAGTGAATTTCAAACTCCTGGCGACGGAGACCGTTGACCAGTTAAGTAAACCATCGGCCGTTCTACATACCGAAATTGAACAGCGATTCAGAGCTAAACCGGT